>PVJC01023263.1:0-26525 GCA_004026665.1 Murina feae | reverse complement strand
GCGCCTCCGTACCTCTGTACTTTGCTTCCGCTGCTGCTCTGAGTCTCAGACTCTTCTCTGGTTGTAGGATTTTCACTCAGCCAGCCGTCCTGTGGGTGCGAGTGGTGTCCGTGTGTTCTTTTCGTGGTTTTTCTGAAATAGTTGTTCACAGCTGCATATACGGTGTCTACCCTATGCCGCCATCTTGTTTTTCCTATACTTCTTATATAACCTTTATTCTTATAATTGATCATCCCATAATTTAAACCTAAAGTGAAAGTATAAGCTAGAGAATGGAAATATTTGACTCTTGGGTAACTATTTCTTCAGATTTAATATGTTCACTCAGGATACTAAAATTTAATTTTTTAAAATTCTAGACCTAAATTTGTTTTAATTTATTGGATTTTGAGAGAGAAGAAGAGGTGGGGAAGAGAGAAACTTTGATTTGTTGTTGCGCTTATTTATGCACTCATTGGTTGATTCTTATATATGTCCTGACCAGGGATTGAACCCAAAACTTGGCATATCAGGGCAATGCTCTAACCAACTGAGCCACCTGGCCAGGGCCTGGACCTAAATTTTTAATTATACATGTGTTCAACTCAGTTTAGGGATAGTAGTATGAGTAACCCTATATAATAAAAGGTTAATATGCAAATCAACTGAACGGCAGAACGACTGGTTGCTATGATATGCACTGACCACCAGGGGGCAGATACTCAGTGCAGTAGCTGTCCCCTAGGTGGTCAGTGAACTACCACAGGGGGAGTGCTGCTTAGCCAGAAGCTGGGTTCATGGTTGGCAAGTGCAGCGGTGGTGACAGGAGCCTCTCCCATCACCTCTGTGGCAGTCCCCTGAGGGCTCCCAGACTGCTAGAGGGTGCAGGCTGGGCTGAGGGATTCTCCTCCCTCCCCCGCCCCAAAATGCACAATTTTGTGCACCAGGCCTCTAGTACCTATACAAAGCAGTGGCTCTCACCTCTGAGCTGTCCATTCAAATGACCTGGGAAACTTTTAAAAAATACTCAGTTCTACACCAGAGCTTCTAGTTTAATTAGTCTAAGGTAGTGCTGGGTTTTTTGTTTTGTTTTGTTAACTGCCTTAGAGAGCTTTAATGTGTAGGCTGGGTTGAGAATCAGTTGCAAAGGTACTAAATGCCATGAGAAACACACAAGTTGAGTATTCTGTAAATTCTGGAAGTAAAAAGGTTACTTCTGCCTGGAAGATATCTGGACAGGATGCTTGAAAGGTAGTCATTTTTAACAACTTTATGACGACATAATGTCTGTGTGTAGGATGCAGAAGAAGACCATGAAAGAACACATCAGATGGTTCTACTGAGAAAACTTTGTCTGCCGATGTTGTGTTTTCTGCTTCACACCATATTGCATAATACGGGTCAATATCAGGAATGCCTGCAGTTAGCCGATATGGTATCCTCTGAGCGCCACAAACTGTATCTGGTAAGTTGTAGAGCATTTGCACTTTTAAATGTTAGTGGTTTGGTCAGCTATACTTAGATTTTCTTAAATAGTCTCATTTTTATGATTGTGCCCATTTTTTGTTCTTTTTTTTTTCCTCGTGTTTTTGTTGTTGATATTGTTTTCAAAATATGTATACATTCCTAAGCAGTTAGAAGTATATAGACTGGCTCAGAGAAATGGCTTTGAAATTCCTAACCATGCTAACGTACTGGACTCTGGCTACATAAATATTAAAAAGGAATTTCTTCTTATATTAAGTTAATTAGGTTGATTAGTTGACTATAAGTTCCTACTCTTTGTTCTCATTCTTAACATTTTTCTCTTTTAAAAAAATCAGGTATTTTCTAAGGAAGAACTAAGGAAATTGCTACAGAAGTTAAGAGAATCCTCTTTGATGCTTCTAGACCAGGGACTTGACCCATTAGGATATGAAATTCAGTCATAATTCATTCACTCTGTGTAAGCTTACTAATTTCCATGATGAATGGAGTTTTTTGTAAAACATACATATTTGTAATTACTGGGGTTTTTCTTTTGCATTGTCATGGGGAGAAATGTTTTTTAAATGTAGACATTTGAATTTTGTACTTTTTAGAATATTATGGTGACACTGAAATTTTATTGTATTATATCAGTATTTCCCCTGTGTTTATTAATAAAATGATATAAAAATTAAAATCTTTTTTTCTTACAAATTCCAGGATTGTTTCTGTTTTATATTAAGTAATTAAAATTCCTGTTATCCCACTTTTTTTTTTTTTTTAAATATGCTTTATTGATTTTTTACAGAGAGGAAGGGAGAGGGACAGAGAATTTAGAAATGTCGATGGGAGAGAAATATCAATCAGCTGCCTCTTGCACACCCCCTACTGGGGATGTGCCCGTAACCCAGGTACATGCCCTTGACTGAAATCAAACCTGGGACCTTTTAGTCCCCAGGCCAATGCTCTATCCACTGAGTCAAACCAATTAGGGCAAAATTTTATTTTTTTATTTTTTAATATATTTTATTGATTTTTTACAGAGAGGAAAGGAGAGGGATAGATAGTTAGAAACATCGATCAGCTGCCTCCTGCACGCCCACCACTGGGGATGTGCCCTCAACCCAGATATATGCCCTTGACTGGAATCGAACCTGGGACCTTTCAGTCCGCAGGCCGACGCTCTATCCACTGAGCCAAACCGGTCAGGGCTATCCCACTTTTTTTGTATGATCATAAGTACTCTGGTATCTTAAAATTATGAAGAGGATGGAAAGTAGATATAAGCCAGGAAAGTAATTTCTCCTCATAAAATTTAGTATTTTTAAAAATATTACAGCTAGGAAGATGAATATAGGAAGAATGTTTTCTAAAATAATATTAAGCTATTGTTTTCATTATTTTGAAGACATTTCTAGTTTATTAACTCTCAGCAAACCCACTGAAATGGCACGTGTACAGACTTGGTGTGGGACCTGGCACACAGTAAACTGAATAACTTGAGGAATGCAAAATGAATAAAATCTAATCCAGCCTTTTAGGAGGGGAAATACAATCAATATGTATTGTAGATATCATTAAGAAATACACCAATCTAAGCAGGAAGAAACTATTTCCAGCTAAAAGGTCTCTGAGGAAGTAGCGTTTGGGCTGGGATTTGAGTAATGCACTCAGTTTGCAAAAGCAAAGTTAAAGCACAAGAAGGGTGAGGCACTATAGAGTAGGAAAGCAGTATGAGCAAGACCGAGAAATTGTAGTACTGTATGTTGATGACTCGGCAAATATGCCACATTGAGGGTAGGATTATACTGTGTGTATATATAGTCCATGTTCAAAGGTTGTGAAATTGTGTTGTTTACCCATATCTTCAGAATAAAATCATTTCTGTCGTGGTAAACAATCTGCCTCCCTATTTATAATGGTCTGGCCCTCTAGCTAATTTGCCTACAAACATCAGGTGGTCATAATAATCTGGCCACTCAGTGTAAATGGGAAGAAAGTAAGAGACAATGTGAGTCTAATAGGAAACATGGTCTAGGTTAATAACTTCCCCAACTGGCTAATCGTCTGAATCTCCTGAGTAATTGTTAAATATGTGTTTATACATATGCCACCTGTAAAGATAACTGGCTCGGGAGGCCTGGAATGGGGTCATAGAATTTGAATTTTTTAAATGTAATAAGCTATGGGTGATTTCTAAATAGCCAAGTTTGAGTCATTCTGGCTTATATCAGAAGTGGGTATTGGCACTCCTCCTGAACCTAAAGCAGACAGCAGTATACTGTTATCATAATAGAGATAGGGACTCTGCCTTGTTTTCTAGCTGAAGTGATCCAAAGAGGAAATATTTACTTATCAAAATCTCTTTAATTTTTATATCTTACTATGTATCCATTTTAAAATGAGGTAGAGCCATATGAACTGATAACAGTAAATCTAACAAAACATGCATAAGATTTATATATTGAAAACTACAAAATACTGATGAAAGAAACCAAAGGAGAGTAAAATAAGTGGAGAGACACACCATGTTCATTAACTAGAAGACTCAACATAGTAAAGATAACCCTTCTCAAACTGATATTCAGGTTTAACATAATTCCTATCAATATACCAGTAAGAAAATAGATTGCATATTAGTTGGGATGATTCAATTGATATTAATTTTCTTAGGTATGATAATGGTATTGTGGCTAGGTAGAAGAGATGCATGTTGAAATAATTATAAATGAAAGGTAATGAAGTCTGCTCTTCAATTTTAAATGGTTTAGGCTTTAAATAAAAGTCTACAAAGATAAAGCAAATACAGCCAAATGCTTACTAGTGAATCTACAGAAAGGGCACAAGAATGTTTATTATACTAGTCTCAACTTTTCTATAGATTTAAAATTTTTCAAAATGAAAAATGTGGGTGGAGTTTGAGAAATTGTGACAAAACAACAGAATACATGGAAAATAAGATTGTGACCTCCACTTTATAACATATACTGCCACTAGGAGAATGACTAAACAAATTGTGGTATCTTATCTAATAAAAGAGTAATATGCAAATTAGGTGTCACTCCGTCACAAAGATGGCCGTCCCCATAGCCACAAGATGGCGGCACCCAGTCCAGCTCAGCCCCACCACTGAAGTGGTCAGGCCTATTAGCCAGGCAGGTGGCGGGGGAGGTGGGGAGATTGAGGGGCAGAACAGGTGATCAGAGGGGGCTGGGGTTCCCCTGCCCAGGCCAGAGGCCTTCTCCAGAGGGCTCAGACATGGGCAAGGATGGAGCCGGTGATTGGAGGGGTATGAAGGTGCCCTACCCAGGCATAAGACCTGGACCAGAGGCCTCAGGCTTGGGCAGGGGCAAGGCCAGAGGTCACAGGGGCCTGGGCACCTCAGCCAGCAATCGGAGGGGCAGGGGTGTAGCCTGCGATTGCAGGGGTCTGGGCACCAGTGGAGCCGGCAAAGCAGGGTTCTGGGGGTCCCCTGCCTAAGCCTGCAGCCTTGGCCAGAGGCTGTAGTGGGGCAGGGGCAGAGCTGGTGAACTGAGGGGCAGGGGTGGAGCCTGTGATCGCAGGGGTCTGGGCAGGGGCAGAGCCAGCAATGCAGGGGTTTGGGGGGTCCCCGCCCAAGCCTGTAGCCTTGGCCAGAGGCTGCAGTGGGACAAGGGCAGAGCTGGTGATGGCAGGGGGCAGGATCAGAGCCGGTTATCACAGAAGCCTGGGCTTTGTGAAGCCAGCATTTGGAGGGACTTGGGGGTTCCCTGCCTAGGCCTGCATCCTCAGCCAGAGGTTACAGGCCTGGGCAGGGGTGGAGCTGGTGATAGGAGTAAACTACCTTTTATTACCACTCGTTGGCTAAGCTCCCTATATGCCACTGGTAATACTCTTAGTAACTTGGGTAATAAGAATCCAAAAAGGTCATCTAGGGTTTTTCTACCACACTCCTGGAGAAAAAAAATGAAGGTCCACTGCTGGAGGGCTAAGAAATGTCATATCCTGCCCTAGCCAGTTTGACTCAGTGCATAATGCCTCAGCCTGCCGACTGCAGTGTGTGGGTTCAATTCTGACCAAGGGCATGTACCTAGGTTGCAGCCTCCTCCCTGGCCGGGGTCCAGGTCAGGGCATATGGAGGATGCAACCAATCAAAATGTTCCTCTCGCCCTGACTGGTTTGGTTCAGTGGATAGAGCGTCGGCCTGCAGACTGAAAGGTCCCAGGTTCGATTCCAGTCAAGGGCATGTACCTGGGTTGCGGGCACATCCCCAGTGAGAGGTGTGCAGGAGGCAGCTGATCGATGTTTCTCTCTCATCAATGTTTCTAACTCTCTGTCCCTTTCCTTTCCTTTCTGTAAAAAAAAATCAATAAAATATATTTTTTAAAAAGTGTTCCTCTCAGCTTGATTTTTCTCTCTGTTTTCCCCTTGTCTTCCACATTCTCTAAAAATCAATGGAAACATATCCTCAGGTGAGCATTAAAAAAAAAAGAAAGAAATGTCATATCTTATGAAAGACACATCTTGAAAATGCCTAAAGAAGGTTGTCATTTTTTCATGGTGAAGGGACTGGAGTCCATGTTGATGAAAACACCTTGGTGGCTGCAGTGACTGGCAGTGGCTGCAGCAGCAGGTTGTCGCCTCCCACAAAGGGCGGCCAGACTTCAGCTTAGGCCTTCTCCCCAAGGGGAGCAGGGAGTGGGCCTAAGCCATCAGTAGGACACCCCCTGAGGGCTCCCAGTATGTGAGAGGGGGCAGGCTGGGCTAAGGAACTCCCCCCCCCCATGCACAAATTTCATACACCGGGCCCCTAGTCTATAATAAAAGCATAATATGCAAATCAACTGAACAGCAGAACAACCTTCTGGACGACTCCTGACGAAGCTGGGGCTGCCAGGGCCTGCTCTTGCACGAATTCCGTGCATCGGGCCTTTGGTGTTTATATAAAACAGTATTACTACTTTGTCCGGTGTAGCTCACTTGGTTAAGCATTATCCCGTACACTGAAGAGTCTCAGGTGCAGTTCCTAATCAGGGCACACCCAGGTTGTGGTTTCAATCCCAGATGGGGGTGCATAGCAACTTGTCAATGTTTCTCACACCCATGTCTGTGTGTGTGTATGTGTGTGTGTGTATGTCCCTCCCTGTTCCTCCCCTCCCTCTCCCTCCCTCCCTTTTTCTCTCTTTGTAGAATCAATGAAAAACATATCCTCGGGTGAAGATGGAAAAAAACACAAAAATATAATAGTACTACTTAGCAATATAAAAAGGAAAGAATTGACCTACTCAACAAAAGAACTTAGATATAAAAAGTACATACTGTATGATCTATTTATATGAACTTCTAGAATTGTGGTGAAAACATTAGAAGAGTGGCTTCCTCTTAGGCAGGAATTTTCTAGGGAATTTTGTGTGGTGATGGAAATGTGTTATAGCTTACGTGGATTACATCGGTGCATCCATTTGTCAAAAATTGTACAGTTTGCCTTGCTGGTGTGGCTCAGCGCTTGAGCTTGGACCCAGGAACTGAGAGGTAACAGTTTGATTCCTGGTCAGGGCATATGCCTGTGTTGTGGGCTCGATTCCCAGTAAGGGGCATGCAGGAGGCAGCCAATCGATGGTATTCTCTCTCATGGATATTTCTATCCCTCTCCCTTCCTCTCTAAAAATCAATAAAAAACATACTTTAAAAATTGAATGGCAGGGTTGGGAGTATACATGAAACAAGAATGGCAGTTGGTAAAATCAAATGATAGGTACAGGTGGGCTTACCATACTGTCTTAACTTTGTACAAGTTTGTGTTTTTCCATAACAAAAAGGAAGGAAGTGGGTTAGGGAGCCAGAGAAATTTGGGTTTGAACCTTATCCTCATCCCATTTTAGCTGAAAGAAAACATCTATGAACCTCTATTTTCAACATGTAAAAGTGAGAATAAGATAGTCACATTTCAGGTTGATAAGGGTTAGGGCTCCTGTGCTTCGCTGAAGGAAATAAAGAAAGCCACTTACCAACTAAATCAGCCTGGAGAGGTATAAGTCTGAAACACTGGGAAATTGGATGAATATCAAAGATGGCATCAGATAAAGGAAAGCCTTGAATGACAGTATTGTAACCCTAACCCAACAGGCAGTTGGAATCTACTAGATATTTTTAATTTTTTAAAATGATGTCAAGTTATGTGTATTGTTAATATTTAACTTAGAAACATATAATAAAATTGCACTAAGGACAGAACAAATAAGGGGACTCTAAAAATTATTGTTATTATTTTTAGCCTGATGACACGATGGACTTCCCTGGGAAACAACACACTGGTTTTTATAAACTAACATTTATTTGGGGAGTGAAAAGGGCATGGAACTCGTTGAATGTGTCAAAATGGGTTGACTGTATATTTTAAACTATGAGTTCATAGTTTAAACTATCAGTTCATAGTTTAACTATTTTCAAAATACAATATAAGAGAAATAGAAGAATGATAAAAATATAACTTATCCATGCTAAAATTATCAGTCCAAATCTATAATTATAAGGAGACGACGAAGATAGGCTAATTAAAGCCTAGGCTTTTAATGGGAAAGCAGGTGAGGGTAAACATGATAAATCCTTGATCAGGTAGGGGCCCGTAGGTCCTAACTGGAAGGGAGGATGGCAACATAAATATACAATGGAAAGGCACATAACACAGTATGATAGAGTTTGGTGGCTTCATTAGGAAAAAAAAAGCCTATCAAAAAAGACCAGGTTAAGAAAGCTAGACTTTTGACTTCACCTAGTAACTACACTCATTCTCAAATGTTAGTTTGAGTCATTTCTTGGGGAAGCCTTTTACCACCTTTGACTCCCCAAGTTTAGATCAAATTCTCTTATACGTTCATAGGACCATATTTTGTTCACAACATTCATTTATTATGGTTTATAACGTTGAGTACCAGGTTTCTCTCACTAAGTTCTATAAGGAAGGCTCTGGACTGGTTTTACTCTCCATTATCTGCTAGCGCCAAATACAGTGCTTGGGACCAAGCAGGCGCTCAATATCTGAATAATTCTTAAATTAAAATTCAATCAGACTTAGGAATTAAGGACAATGAGAACATTACATTGTCTGGAGGACTATGAGTAAAGCTATTCTTAGGGGGAAAAGTCACAGTTTTAAATCCTTTAAACAAACTGAACATTCTGTTCAAGAGATTGGGGGAGTTGGGGTGGGGAGGAGGAAAGTTGGAATGAAAAAAGTAATGACTTGAAACAAAATCAGTAGAAGTAATCTTTGAAAAGACCCATAAAATAGATCACTGGCAAGGCTAATCAAGGGACAGAGAAATCCCAAATGCATAATGTTTAGAATAAATAAAGTGATGTAACAACAGATTATATAAATTTAAAATATGATAGAATATTATCTACAACTCTAACCAAGTATATTAAGACACTTAAGTAAAATGGACACTTTTCTAGAATAATAAAAAGACAAACAATCAAAAAGAAAATCTGCATTGTTTACGAACCATGATGAATGTATGAAGTGTCATCGTACGGACTACCTTCTGTACATTTGGGAGACTAAAATTGCTCAGCACCTGTCATGTTCATACATAAAGCTGAACAGCCGTGGGCACAGCCCATTCCATCAGCTTGAGAGCAGCAGTCTAGCAAGTCGAGTCAACTGACTCACAGAAAACACCAAACATCAAAAGACACTCAGATGGGTCCCGCAGGGTCCTGGTTAGGCGACTAAGGGGCAACAGAGAACGAAGAAAGCAACTTTGCGCACCAAGAGCCCAATGCGCCTGCGCAGGCTAGCGGCTGCTCGGCACCCAGCTGGGGGCGGAATCGCCGGCGCCCCGAGTCACGTGCAAGGGGCGGGGCGCGCGGGACGTGCTGCCGCGTCCTCACGGGCTCCCTGGGCGGAGGCAGAGCATGTGTACGCTGCTGTTGCGCGCCTGGGACCCTCTAGCTGGCCAGAAGCTGAAGCCAGCGGCTGCGGGAACACGGCCGCGGAGGAAGAGGGCAACGGCAGCCGGAGGCAAGCCGGCCGTCCCTCTTGGAGGTTGAAGGGCCCCGGCTTCGTGGGGGTCATGGCATCGCTGGCGGAGAGAGTGAGGGGCAACGGGCGCATCGCCGCCGGGCTCTTGCTCAACCTGCTGGTGTCCATCTGCATCGTGTTCCTCAACAAATGGATCTATGTGCACCACGGCTTCCCCAACATGAGCCTGACCCTGGTGCACTTTGTGGTCACCTGGCTGGGCTTGTACCTCTGCCAGAAGCTGAACATCTTTGCCCCCAAGAGTCTGCCGCCTTCCAAGCTCCTGCTCCTGGCCCTCAGTTTCTGTGGCTTCGTGGTCTTCACCAACCTTTCTCTGCAGAACAACACCATAGGCACCTATCAGCTGGCCAAGGCCATGACCACGCCGGTGATCATAGTGATCCAGACCCTCTGCTACAAGAAGACCTTTTCCACCAAAATACAGCTCACGCTGGTGAGTAGCTTCAGCTTCGCAAGGCGCTCCTCTAACATCCCACCTCCTGGATTTCCTTTTTCACCGGGAATTTTAAACGTTTAACCTTGCGCCACGCTTTTCCCCTCATCTTGAAGTCCACACATGTGTCATCCGTGAGCATGTCAGTGTAAGGCGTACTTGGGGGAGATGGAAAAAAGCCATCCTGACACTCCTTTGGGCTCTTAGCCTGCAAGTGTGCTTGTGCATTTTAATGACTACTGTTTGTTGAATATCCTTAAATGCTGTGGTGGGTGAGGAAAGAAAGCTGCATTGGGTAGTGCAATTCAGTGAATCAGATCCCTGCAAAATCTCAAACCGAAAACAGCCCACTCCCCCAGGGGAACCAAACCATGTATGATAAACGTGAAAGGTTTAAGATAAAATATGTCTCAGACTATGTCGGCAGCGGCATGCTGCACTGATTTCTGCATCTATAAGGAAATGGACTAAAGTAATGTTAGCACTTAATAATTTACAATATTTAAGATCCAGACGCTATTGTTGTATGTTTATATGTTGTTTAGACACTAATTTGGGGCTCATTCCCTCCTATGTCCCTGCATATGCTATTCATTTCTTACAAAGTGCAATGCATTAACTCATTATTTTACCCAAAATTTTAAATAGAATTAAATGTGGACACAATGAGAGCTATCATATTTAACTTTGAGGGAACAGGATGAACAGGCAATGTGTTCAAATAGAAATGTATAGAGGTTCATTGTTTCCTAGTGATTTTTTTAAAAGTAACTTTGTAAGACACCACGAAAGGAATACTCTTGAACTTAATCTGAACAACATTTACCTCTTTTTCTTTACAGATTCCTATAACTTTAGGTGTAATCCTAAATTCTTATTACGATGTGAAGTTTAATTTCCTTGGAATGGTGTTTGCTGCTCTTGGTGTTTTAGTTACATCCCTTTATCAAGTGGTTGGTAATTTTTTTTTTCTTTATGTGCCTTTTTAGCAGATTTCATAATTGAAGCTGTATCCCAAGGGTTATAAAATACAGTATAGAGACAATAGGCTGTTAGGAAGAAAGCATCATTTGCATAAATTGTCTGACTCCAGGTGAAGAGAAGAAAGGAGACAGAGACACTTGGGTGTGTGAAGCTCAGCAATGCCTACCCGCCTGTTTGTAAGTGTATACTACCCAAGCTTAACAGTTCGAGCTCGGGGTGGTGTTACATTATTTTCTGGGAAATCTTCACAAGATGAGGAATAAGGCTTTCTGCTTGAGGACCGCGTTCATTGCTTACATGTATCATTTACTTTTTAATTATAACATGATGAATGGAGTGAGTACACTTTCAAAAATTTGAATGGGAAAGGAAAATTACAGATTTACAAATCTTTGCCTCAAAAAATACGCTACTCTTACAACTTGTATATTGGCTTCAAATAATTTATATCCATATTTTGTAGCAATGGGTATTTCACTTCTTATACTAGCACAGTCCTGCCTATATAGCAGGCATTCATTAAAAATTTGCTCAGGGATCCACTTACTTCATTACTATAAAATCTGAACAAGTATATTTTTTGTTTTTTATATTGGGCGGGGAAGTAACTTGGTGTAGGGTACAGTGAAACAGTATTTTCTCTATACTGGAAACCTTGGACTGAATATTCCGGGTGTGCCTGCATGGGGAAATTAGAGTCAAAATGTGTAACCAATTTCACTTTTCTTGCAAACATCGACTGGTTATAAATGAAGGCATTCTTACTGAGTGTTAGAAGTTTAATGAGACAGCCTTAGCATCTTAAACTTTACATTACTGATCATTTCAGAAACATTGTTATGTAAACCTTCTGGGGTTCAATACATATTTTAGTGGCAGAGAAGCAGATGAAAAAGACACTAGCGGCATGAAAGGATGAGCACCCACTCCGTCTTATCACTTGGCTCCCAGAAATTGTCTTTTGCTACAGAGAGTAACCAGAGGAAGCTCAGCTCTGTGCTTTAAGAAAATTATACTGGGTGTACGGCAGTGAGTTTAAATTTTGTTTTGGATGAAGTAAATGAACATTCTTTTCTGCTAGATGAACTTATTATTTTTTTTGCCCAGTATGGATTAAATATTTATTAAATATGGCAAGAAATTTTGTTGAACATTAGATTTTCTTGTATTCATTATATATCATTTAAGTTCAGAGCACTCACTGTTCATGCCAGTATGAACTTTTTAAAAGTATATATATTTTATTCATTTTCCACAGAGAGGAAGGGAGAGGGAGAGTTAGAAACATTGATGAAAGAGAAGCATCGATCAGCTGCCTCCTGCATACCTCCTACTGGGGATGTGCCCGCAAATAAGGTACATGCCCTTCCCTGGAATCGAACCTGGGACCCTTCAGTCCACAGGCTGATGCTCTATCCACGGATCCAAACCGGTTAGGGCAAACATTTTTTAAAAATATATATTTTATTGATTTTTTACAGAGAGGAAGGGAGAAGAATAGAGAGTTAGAAACATCGATGAGAGAGAAACATTGATTAGCTGCCTCCTGCACACCTCCTACTAGGGATGTGCCCGCAACCAAGGTACATGCCCTTGACCAGAATCGAACCTGGGACCCTTCAGTCTGCAGTCCGATGCTCTATCCACTGAGCCAAACTGGGTTAGGGCCCAGTATGAACATTTTTGTTCACACAAATCCTAACATGTTATAAATTAGAATCAAAGGATTCTATATCCCTCAGGTAGATATTTGAAATGAGATTGACCAAGGAATGATTGTAGACTAACAAATGGGCAGAGTTCTTCATTATTAGTAAGTGGTAAAAGTACTATTACAAAATAGGTATATTTTTCCCAAAATTCATTTTAAAGAAAATTGCATTTTCCCATTGTATCCAGGTATAATTTCTCAGTTATTTCTGCTGGGGCATTAAAAGGAGTTGAAAGATGAATGGTCAGCTTTGTAGCAATACTGTTGTGGAAAGACTGTTGATTCATTCAGCAGACATTTCTTCCGCTTTATGCTTAGCCTTGAGGATATAAAGATGAAAAGCAGCTACAGTCCAGTATTGTAGAAGCATGTTTAGACAGCTAATCACAAGTAGGATAGCTCAGGGTGTGAGGAAAGTTCTGAGGTACACCAGGGAGGAAGTGGCAGTTCTACCCTGGAAGGTGGTGAATTAAGTCTCCATGGAAAAGTGAACAATTTACATTGAAGAACAGACGAATTTGCTTAGCAAATAAATATAGCAGAGGTATTTCTTTGCACTGATGGAGCATTCTTGGAGAATTTGATTTGTTTGGTGAGACTAGTAGCATTGTGGAAAGACAAGGCTTAGGGGTGGATGGGGTGGGATCGAATGGCAGAGTCTTAGCTGTCATGCTAAGAATGTGTGCTCTTCACCCTGCAGGCACCAGGAAAGGAGTGTGGATAGAGGAGTCACTTGATCATTTCCTGTGTTTTAGAAAATTAACTCATGGTAATGAAGAATGAATAAGAGAAGGAAGGAAGGATAACAGTTCGGAAGCTCTCCATGATGGTTCAAGGAGAAGACAGGAGGACACTGATCAGGCACAGTGGTAGTGGAATAAGTCAGGAAGAACACTCCAGAAACCTTTTAAAGAAAGAATTAGTGGGACCTGACTGAATGTGAGAGTACGGAAAGCAAGGAATCTGATCCCTGGAGGAAATTATATCAATTACTGGAGCAACACAAGAGGAATTAATTTGGGGAAGGAAGAAATGAGCTTAATTTTAAATAAGCCCTGACTCAAGCATGTCAAACTCATGACAGGCGGGCCTCATGCCTCGTTTAAATAAACGTGGCTAGAAAGGTGTGTGAGGTCTTTCAATTCACTTTAAAAAGCCCAGTCAATAGTAAAAGGGATTTTCCTCTTTAAATAAACGAGGCATGTGGCCCACCAGCCGCAAGTTTGACATGCTTGCGGATGAAGATGACCCATAAACCGTTGAAGATGTGCGTTTAAGGATGCTCAAGGAAAGAGGTCAGAGCTATGGATGTCAGCAGATAGTAATAGAAATCAGTTAGGGAGTTAAAAGAGGAAGGCCAGACATCAACCTTAAAAATAGTAAGTGAAGGAAGAGGTGCGGAAGGAAGCAGTGCAAACCAGAGGTCAGGTTCTTCCAAGGAAAATTTTCAGATTCTGCAGAGAGCTCCAGCAGGAGGAGATGGGAAGGGAGTCCTTTGGATGTAGCTCTTGGAGGTGATGGTGCCCGTTGAGGGAGCAGTTTCATCAGAGGGGTGGTGGGCAGAAACCAGGCTGCGCTGCAAGAAGAGGAAGTAGAGGCTCTGACTCACCAGGGCCTCTGTCAGAGATTCCCAGCTAGCTGCCTGGCAAGGCTGCCAGAGGGACAGGGGTACACTCTGCATTCGTTTTTGCTCACTGCGGTGCCCCAAGGAGCCAGCAGGAGAAGAATCAATTCTTTGTCCTTCATAGTCACAGAAGACTGTTAGTTAAGGCTGGCAGGAGTATGTGTCAGATTTCCTGCTCTTTTATTTCTGTGTTGGTGAACTTCTATAGACTTAGAGTATATGTAATAGGATACCCAGACCTACAGGAAAAATAATTATTAGGACCAGTTATTCAAAGGCCTGGCTGTTTTTTGCCAGATCTTATTCAAACTGTCCTATCAAGCTTTCTTTAAGCAGTTATAATAGTGAAACATTTAGAGGACTGGTGGGATTTGGCTTTGAGGTGTTGGTTCTGCTGAGTGATATAGTTGTTTAGGGTCTATGATCATCTCATTTCTTGACATGTATTAGTGGGAGATTATCCACAGAAAACTCATCCATAAAGAGGAAAATTCCTTTTACCATTGACTGGGCTTTTTAAAGTGAATTGAAAGACCTCACACACCTTTCTAGCCACATGCATTGGCAGCCACCTGGGGTAACTGAGGTTCCTGTCTGTCTCTAATTAGTCTGCCCTGTCCCCCAGTTTTCTTTGAAGGGGGGCATTTTAGAAAGAAATGAAGTCGGACACTGCATCTGTATTCCTACTAATGACCAAAATTTCCATTCCTGCCATGTTTTCCTGAGATCTCTTCTGCTTGTGGGCTCATGTGTGCATGGACTTCCCCATTTACTAGAATCGGGAGGGAAGAGAGGATCTCTTTCTTTTTCTTTGTAATTCAGAAAAAAATACATGATCAAAAGAAAGAAAGAAAAAAAACTAAAATGAGAAAAAAAAACACAAAGAAAATACATGATCAGACACTGAATTAATAAAGCTCCTCTCATTCAAAGTGCTTTAAGAACATTTGTATATGTTACTGATCTTTGAAATTTTGTAGAATAATCAGGCATTTCCTCTTCCTCCAGCCCTGTGCCCCACATTCCCATCTTTGTGACTAGAGTTGCATCTTTGCTTTATAGTGAGTAATACTTTTTTCTTCTGCCTAACTGGTTTTATCCTAATTTTTCAGTGGGTAGGAGTCAAACAGCATGAATTGCAAGTTAACTCAATGCAGCTGCTGTACTACCAGGCTCCAATGTCATCAGGCATGTTGCTGGTTGCCGTGCCCTTCTTTGAGCCACTGTTTGGAGAAGGAGGACTCTTCAGCCCCTGGTCAGTTTCTGCTTTGGTGAGTTCTAGTTGTTTTTTGTGTCTAAGAAACAAAATAATAACAATCCTTCCATTATTAATGCAATTTTAATTTTCAGAGCACTGTTTCAGATCCATCCTCACATTTAATATTCATCATTATCCTTTCAGGGAAGCAAGGTAAGGATTATTTTTTAGATGACAAAACTGAGGCATGAAGATTAAGGGACTTGCTTAGGGTCAGCCAGATAGTGATAAAACTAGGCCTAAAATTCAGGTCTGTTAATGCCTGATTACTGTTCTGACCACTCAAAGCTATAGCCCACAAATAATTCAGGCACTTACTTTTATTTTACTTTTTTACAGTGAAAATAATGGCTTATTGATTTTGTTTTTATCTTCTTTCTTCTTAAAGAAGTCCATTAACATTTCTTATAATGTTGGTTTAGTGGTAATGAACTCCTTTAGCTTTTTCTTATCTGGAAAGCTCTTTATTTCTCCTTCAATTTTAACTGATAGCCTTGTGGGGTAGTCTTGGTTGTAGGTCCTTGCTTTTCATCACTTTGAATATTTTGTGCCATTCCCTTCTGGCCTGAAATGTTTCTGTTGAGAAATCAGCTGACAGTCTTTGGGGAGCTCCTTTATAATTAACTTTCACTTGCTGCTTGGTTTTGGTTGATAATATAAATAGTACATGGTCATTGTATAGATTTTGAACATACATGAAAATATAAAGAAAGTGAAGGTCCTCTAGAACCAAGATAATCACCTTTATCATTTTTGTGATTATTTCATCTATCTATTTTTCAGATACATAGACACACACATGTATGTGTGTTTGTTTGTGTGGACATATAATTGTATATGCACAGACCCTTACCATATATGCTTTTTTTTTTTTTTTTTATCATGGATTCCTTTTCCTCATGCACACTTCCACATCTCATTATCTCATTCCTGTCCCTTGAAGTAAGACATGTCAACATTTAGTATTTGTTCTTTCATATTTTTCTCCTTGGTATACATACCTATATATCAATATACACAAAGCACACATGTATTTATAAGTAAATAAACATTTGTTTTGTTACAAGAATGGCATCATATCACATGATTTTCTGTATCTAACTTTTCTCACATAGTATCTCATGAAAGTGTCTTTTTTTTTAAAGTAACTCTTTTTTTTTTAATATATATATTTTTTATTGATTTCAGAGAAGAAGGGAGAGAGAGATATAAAAACATCAACGATAAGAGGGAATCATTGATTGGCTGCCTCCTGCACGCCCCCTCCTGGGATTTGAGCCCACAACCCAGGCATGTGCCCTTGACCAGAATCGAACCTGGGACACTTCAGTCCACAGGCCGATGCTCTATCCACTGAGCCAAACCGGCTAGGGTGAGCTGGTACTTCTTTTTAATGAAATAGAATCCTAAGAGTAGAATTGCCAGATCAAAGGGATATGTACTTTGGTGACATTTTAAGTTAGAAAGTATAATCCCCCACTTAGGGAAGGAATGTCTGCTTCCCATGTAACCTTTGGAACTCAGTCAATAGGAATGTCTTTTTTTTGTTAGCGGTGTTACCTTATCAAACTTACATAGCCCTTAGTCTATTTTAGGCTTTGTTCTAAACACTTTGCAAATATTAACTTGCTTATAACAATTTTATTGTGTGGATCCATGCTATTTTCTCCCTCTATTGACTGATGAGAAACAGAGACAGAGAGTTAAGTAACTGACTTGCAATCCTACAGCTAGTAAGCAGAGCTAGAATTTGAATCAATGCTTTCTGGCTCCGAAGTCCATATGCTTAACCAATCCACTGTGCTGCCTGTAAGCAGATTGATAGTTGTTTTAAATTCACATGCTTTGACATAACCCCCCTTTTTTTTGTCTAAAATTTTACATATGTCTCCTTTTCCCCCTGCTTGACACCCATCCCCCGCCCCCACCATTCCCACCCCGGGCAAGCCCCCATCAATATAAACCCTTTTTTCCAAAGTAGAAATTGCTGTCCCCTCTGTCAGATATTTCCTATTAATCTTACTAAAGTTCTAACCATCTTAGTGATCTGGTCTTCAAACCATTGCAGCTTAGACATCTTAAATTAGAAAGGGAGAGGTTTTTTGCCATAGGCCTTCTGACAGATTTGCAAGACGAGAGCAGCAGAAAGGCCATAAGGCAAGTCAAAGAAACTTGGTGCACAGCAGTCCAAGGCCATGTGAGTAAGGGAAAGTCACCTTCCCTCTTTAATGTCCCTAGAGGGCAGCACTGCCTCAAAGTAGAGCTTGTAATTGTATTTTTAGTGCTAAGTCGTCAAGAATAGGCATGTAACGTTCTGCGAACTCAATAAAATTAACAACGATATATTTCTAGAAACAGTTTTTAAAATCTTCAAGGAGTTGCCCTAACCAGTTTGGCTCAGAGGATAGAGCATCAGCCCTCGGACTGAAAGGTCCTGGGTTCGATTCTGGTCCAGGGCATGTACTTGGTTGCAAGCTCGATCTCCAGGGTTTTAACTTTCAATGTTTTAACTCTCTCTCCCTTTCTCTCTGTAAAAGTCAATAAAATATATTTTTTTTAGATCTTTAAGGAGCAAGTTTCTCTTAATTGAAAATTTATGACCAATGTCACCCCAATCAATTTAATAAAAAAAAAATAAGATAAAGTAAAGAAAGAAAATATAATGGCCTCACTTTTATTCAACAAATGATGGATTACTCTTTTTACCTAAATAACACACAAATCGAAATCCACTAGGCCTTTTATGACTCTGCTGATCTGAAACTGAAAAAACCCACACGGGACAGAAAGAATCTTCAAATATGACTTATTCATCTCTTTGGAATGTAAACTTCTTACTAATTCAAATCATAACTAATATTTTATCTAAACTCTCTTATTTTAGAAATAGAAAATGACTTTATAAATTTTTTCTTTTTTTTAAATATATTTTATTGATTTTTTACAGAGAGGAGGGAGAGGGATAGAGAATTAGAAACATCGATGAGAGATAAACATCAATCAGCTGCCTCCTGCACACTCCATACTGGGGATGTGCCTGCAACCAAGGCACATGCCCTTGACCGGAATCGAACCTGGGACCCTTCAGTCCGCAGGCCGATACTCCATCCACTGAGCTAAACCGGTTAGGGCTGACTTTATAACTTTTAAAATAAAATTGTGAGATGGATTTGAACAGAATGTTATATACGTATACAGTGGTTCAGCCTACTTTGTTCTTCAATCCTCAGCCTAGTTGTCTTATTCACTATCCTATGTATGTACCTTTTGTTCTCATGCCTCCATACTTTGACCCATACTGTTCCCTCTGCTTGAAATCCTGCCCCCTCTTTTTTCTTTAATGGACAAATACATTTGAAATCCAAAGACTTTTCTCATTATCCCAGCCCAAAATGGTGTGTCCTGCCTAGAGATTCATATAGAACCTATATTGTCTATTTGCCTATAAATGAGATAATTCATATTCTTTTATTGCCTGAGCCAGAAATCTTGCATTGCACTCTCACTCTCATGTTGCTAAGAGGTAGCATAAGAGCAGGATCTCCATTACCAGATTGCTGGGTATAAATCTCAGCCCTGCCACTTCCTGGCTGTGTGATCTCAGGGAAATTACTTCACCTCTCTGTGTTCTGTTTTCTCGTCTATAAAAAGAGGTAATATTTTACTACCTCATGGGGTTTGTGAGGATTAAATGAATATATGTAAAACATTTAGGACTACTCTTGGCACATAATAATGACTATGTAAGTGTAAGCTATGATTACCATGACTTTGTGTCCTTAAGTGTTTTCTAAGCTCTTTGAGGACAAGAACATACTGTGTTCCTCACAAGGCGTGGCCTCATTTTGTAGATAGCCAATGAATACATATTGACTTAATTTAAGAACAAATATGAGCAATTCAATAGAAGAAAGATCTGGAAGAATATATGCCCAAGTATTAACAGTGGTTGATGGTTGGGATTATAAGAATTATTTTATGTTTATCTCTATTTTCTGATTTTTTTATGATAAACATGTATTACCTTCATAATAAAAAAAATTTTTTAAAGTAATTTTTCTTCAGATGTATAAGAAAATGAACCTGTATATTCACATTCAGAGGCAGGATATTATTGGAGAACTTAACGCCCAGTATGTGAAATTCATGCACATTGTGGGAATGGGGGCATTGGTCCCTCAACCCGGCCTGCACCCTCTCCAATCCGGGATCCCTCTTGCAATCTGGAAGCACTGGCTCCTAACTGCTCACCTACCTGCCTGCCTGATGCTTCTAACCGCTCTCCCCTGCTGATCTGATCCCCCTCCTGGCCTGATCACCCTAACTGCCTATCTGCTCTCCCTTCTCCTCGCCCTTCGGACCTGTGGCACAGGTGTGCTGAGAGCTCTCTGCCATGCCCCCCATCGTGATTGGTTGTTATGTGACAGTGTCCCAGACAATTTGCATATTCCTCTATTATTAGTATAGATTTTCCTTTGAATTTTTTAAGACAAAATTTCATTTCTGAATATTATTTATTCTATTCTTTTACCTTCAATTCTTGTTGTCTTTCAAATTGATTCTTAAAAAAATAGTTTATTGATTTTTAGAGAGAGGAAGGGAGAGGAAGATAGAAACGTTAAAGGGAGAGCACAATATCTGTGATCAGCTGCCTCCTGCATACCCCCTACTGGGGATCAAGCCCCAAATCTAAGTACGTGTCCTTGACCAGGAATCAAACCAGCATCCTCCTGGTGTAACCAGTTCAGCCACATTGCCCAGGGTTTAAATTGATTCTTTTTAAAAATTTTGTTCCTAATGGTTGATATTTGAGTTTTTAGAGATGCCCAATGAAATGTGTTTTCACTTGAAGATTATAACGATTGATTCTGCATTAATGATTCTTTTGGTTTATTTGTAGCTTATGGTGCTTCTATCTGGAGTAATAGCTTTCATGGTGAACTTATCAATTTATTGGATCATTGGGAACACTTCACCAGTCACGTATCCTTTTCCTAATGACTTACAAATGCATAGTCTTATATAGTTTTCTAAAACACCATCACATTAACTTCCTCAAGTCTGATAATTACAATTGCGTGGCCTAATTTGAGTAGAGTGAGTTATTTTTAATCATTAATCATCTCATTCCACACTAGTCTATAGAAACTTAAAGAAATGTGAACTGAGAAAATGCATTAGCTTTCTGTATCATGAACATTTTTTCATTTTCTCAAGTCATAGATGACCATTTCCCTTACCAAAATTAACATAGAAAACCATTTCTTGCACAGTGGGGGTAAATAAATGTTTGTGGGTTGAGTAATGGGATGGATGCTTGGGTCTTCAGTCAATTCTCAGTTATCTATAGTACTAAAGTAGAAGTGTGGTTATCCACATAACAAAATATAATCAGGCCTCTGAAATTGGCATGTTACCTCTGAATGCCAGCGTATGTTTTTGTATTTATGTGGATATGGGTGTGTCTGTTTTTCTCAGTATTTAAGAAATGAAGTCATACCCTAAAGGTCTAAATCAAACTCAACTACCGTTTCTTAGCAGTCTGCTTGTCATTCTGTTTCTTTTCTCATTTCACTTTGCTCCACGCTTAAGCAAATGCAAAGAATGGATTTCTTTACATCAGAGAGGTAGTTTAGTAATGTTATGTCATGGTGTACTGACTTATATAAGTGAGTGAACACTGATGTCATCAAAGTAAAAAAGCATCCTACTTGTCAACTATCAATAAAAAACAGCAATAATAATCATTTTTAAAAAGAACAACACTTAATAAATGTTTACTTTGTGCCAGGTACTTTTCCAGTCACCTTGATATGTTAGGCATTTAGTTCTCACAGCAGCTCTGTGAAGTAAATTCTGTTACTTTATTTTGCAGAGGAGGAAGTTGAGGTGCAGAGAGTGTCAGTAACTCGAGGTCGTGTAGCTGAGAAGTGTTGCATCTAGATTTCAAACCATGCAGCCTGGTCCCCAAACTCCTACACCATGCTGCCACATCAAGGCATCCAAGTGTGTGCCCTTATTAAGAACATTTATACATTCAACAAACATTTACTGAACACCCACTGTAAACTGTTCATTGACTTAATATTTATATACTGAATATCTGTCAGGCACTGGAGGTATAATGAAATAGACAAAAAACTTTGCTCTCATGGGCTTAACCAGACTATCAACAAAACACAAAAAGAAAATATACAGATGTGTGTTAGATAGTGTTAAATGCCAGGGAGAAAAAATAAAGCAGGGATGAGGATATGAAATGTTGCGGACAGAGTGAAATTTTGGGAGAGAAGTCAGGAAGGCCTCTGTAAGAAGGGGACTTTTAAGGAAGGACCTGAAGGGAAAGAGGTTGCTCCAGGCAGATCAGACTGAATAGCATTCCAGGCGAGTGTTTGAGAGAACATGTGACAGCCCTCCCCCCCCTCACCTGGCCGCTGTTCCGGCTGTGTGTCATGCTGTTCTTTCCAACTGCAGGAAGCCCTTGCTCCCTGTGTGTGTGTGTATGGGGGGGGTGCGTGTACACAGCTGTGCGTGTGCATGTATGTGTAAATATAACACCTAGCTTGTTATTCCTTTTTATCCTTATCCAAAATCCTCAGCTACAACATGTTTGGACACTTCAAGTTCTGCATCACTTTATTTGGAGGCTATGTTTTATTTAAGGATCCACTGTCAGTTAATCAGTGTCTTGGCATGTTATGTACATTATTTGGCATTCTCGCCTATACCCACTTTAAACTCAGTGAACAGGAAGGAAGTAAGAGTAAATTGGTACAACGTCCATAATTGTTTTGTTTTGTTTTTTTATGGAGAAAAGAAAATCACCCCAAGAAGACTAAAAAGTGTTAAGTTGCTTTTCAAAGAAGAAAACAAATTACGTTGCAAAATTCATTGAATGATGGTTTACAAGAAGTAACACAAAGGGAATTTTATAGGACTTTTTCAGTTAGAGTACTTTTATTTTTAAGAACTTAATTCATGCCACTTTTCAAAGGTCATGATTGGATGAAGTGTGTAGGATGGTTTGGTTATACCAAATGAAGTACATGGATTTAAAGTTCGGTAACAGCGACAAAGGACTTCATGTCACTAAACCACAGATGTGTCCTGGTCATTCAGTGTCCATACTCTTCCAAAGAAGCACTCATAGGACTTGTCTGCTTGCTTGTGGGTGGTCCATTTTGGCCAGCATTCAAGTCATAATTTAAACCTAGCATTTCTGTTTTAGTTGGTTTAGTATAACTTCCTGCTTAATTCATTTGTAGAAATTCTATCTAATAAAGAGAAAATATGCTAATTGACCCTCTCGTCATCACAAAGATGGCGGCACCCACAGCCTATAAGGAGGGAATATGCTAATTGGCTGCCATGCCCTCAAAGATGGCAGTGCCCACAGCCACAAGGTGGCAGCACCCAGTTCTCTCAGCCCCCCAGCCACCCAGGGCCGACCCGAGGTGCAGGCAAGCCTCGGGTGGTGGCTGCCCAGCTGCCCAGGGCCGTCTGAGGCTCAGGTAACCAAGTCTGGCCAAGGCTTACGCTGCCAGCAGTGGCAGCAGCAAAGATGTGATGAGGGCATCACCTTCCCCTGATCACTGGGTTGCCTCCCGCCCCTGAGGGCTCCTGGACTGTGAAAGAGGGCAGGACAGGCTGAGGGACACCCCACCTCCCTCAGTACATGAATTTTCATGCACTGAAATATAAGTTATAGAAAACATGCAGTGAAATATAGTTATAGAAAACAAAGTGTGGGACAGAAAACCATAAAACATAATTCAATTCCAATAGTACTATTTTTCCAGTGGAAAATTGATATAAAAAGTTATACATTATCAAAAAAATACTGCAGTTTCTATAGGTATTCTCTTGTTTTCAAGCTCTCAGTGAACTCTACAAATGATACATGAAGTTAAAAAACAAAATAGCTCCATGTTCAAATGGCCCAAAGAAGACTATAGATAGAATTGGACAGGTTTTTTATTATCTTAGTAACTGTTCTCCTGGGCTCTTTGAGTCTTTCATATTGGCAATTTCTTGTTCTTCTTCTTCTTTTTGAATCCTCACCCAAGGATATGTTTTTCATTGATTTTAGAGAGAGGAAGGAGGGGGGGGGGAGAGAGAGAGAGAGGAGAGAGAAACAGAAACATTAATGTACAAGAGAAACATCAATTGGTTGCCTCCCATATGCGCCCCAGGGACCAAAGCTACAACCTAGGTATGTACCCTGACCAGGAATCGAACCCACAACCTTCCGCTGTACAGAATTATGCTCCAGCCAACTGAGCTACCTGTCCAGGGCTCATGTTAGTAATTTCTTAATACCACCCCTCTGCTATGACTTCCTACTGCCTCGGTCACCCCAGCCCCCATTTGAGGCATTAGTGGGGCTTTCTTTGGCATTGAGTGTTTGGAGTGGACTGTCCAGTCTTCTTAAGGTGGCTGAGGAAAATTCTTACACAAAGGTCATGGCAAGTGCTTTCCAAACACTAAATAAAAACTTGGTGAAAATGTTAGGAAATATTTGAAAGAGAAGTAGAAAAATGATCAGTATTTAGTTCTATGAGTTTTTAAAGGAATCAATTTTTAATTTTATTTTTTTCTTAAATGTTATTGATTTTTAAAGAGAAGAAGGTAGAGAGAGGGAGAAACATCATTGGGACAGAGAAACATGGATCAGTTGCCTTTCATACACACCCTGATCAGGAATCGAACCCAGAACCTGGATATGTGCCCTGACCAGGAATTGAACTGCCACTTTTTTTGCACAAGACAGCGCTTAACCAACTGAGCCACACCTGCCAGGACAGGAATAATTTTTTGTTTTAATTAGGCTGTAGGGGAAATACAAAAGTCCCACCCTAGGAGATACATAGTGCCACATATTTAATTGCAAAATTTATTTTTGCCTTCCAACTTCTTGACATTAGAACATTAAAAGCAACTGTTAACCTCTCACAGTAAGTTGACTGAGACAGATAAACCCCCTTGTAATAATTCTTTTTCTGAATATTATTTTTAAACTTTAAATGAGAAAGCAACTCTTAAGAGGACAAAGAGCCATGTGGGTTTTTTAGGATTTTTTTTTTTCCTGACTTGTTTGAAATGAAAGCCTCAAGGAAAATCCATTTTGACAGAATTTCAGTGTATCGGTCAGTCTGTTGTATGATTAGTATGTGCGATTTTTCTGCTTGTGTTTTAAATAATCTTTGGTTCTCAGTTTCTGAAAATATATCTTACTGTGCTAAGAGGTACAGAACAATTCGTCTTAGCAGATGAGCCTCAGATGTTGTTTGTCAACTGCTGTTCTCTGTGTATATAATTATTTCCCCAAAGCTGGGGAAAAGTGTCTCAGCACAGTGAGGCTCATGTGATGTCTGTGCACTAGCAGCTGAGTTAACCTGTGCCATGTACAACTTCTCCTGAACTGTAAATACAAGTTGGGGGGAGGGGTATAGTCAATGTTGGGGGAGGGTTATAATGAATGACTGACGTCAGTAGGAATGCAGTGAGAAAGTTGGAGGGATACATATATGAAGGTGAATAAAGTGTGTACTCCCGGACCTAGAGGCTGGTGAACAGATTGACCCTGAAGGCGGTGCTCCCATTGACAAGGAAGGAAATTCCCGGGGGAAATGTTCCAGACGACCAGGACCAACCCAGAGGCGCACCGGATGCTCGGTGCTGGGAGGACACTGCCGCCCTGTTACAGATGTAACTGCACTTGTTTTTTTATCCTATGTTACATGACTGGACTTCAGATTTTACCTGTAAAATAAAGAGGACCTGATGTTTTCACTTCCGTGTTAGCGTATTAGAACCCGTGGAAGAGCGATGGCATCACACACTGTGTATGTGCAGTGGGAACGCTGGCCTGTCCAGCTCCCAAATATGCAGAATCTAATGAAGCGAAATCCTCTTGTCCCTTTTAAAATAACCAAAAGGAGGAATCTCTCTCTGAAATGAACCAAGCTTTCTCCTGTTTCATTTTTAAAAATACTTTTTTAAAGATTGCTGTATTTACTTACTTTAAATATATTTTTATTGATCTCAGAGCAGGAAAGAGATGTAGAAACATCAGGGATGAGAGAGAATCATTGATTGACTGCCTCTTGCACGCACCCAACTCGGGATCAAGCCTGCAACCTGGGCATATGCCCTGCCTGGGAATTAAACCCTGACCTGGTTCATGGGTTGACGCTCAACTACTGAGCCACACCGGCCAGGCTCATTAGTTATCTTCTTTTTTTTTTTTTTAATTTAAGAGCAATAGCGTTAATCAAGCACTCCACATTGGCTCTGTCAGTCGTCAATAGTTGAGTGAGTGAATATGCAGAATGACCAAAGGTGAAAGTTTGGTTAAAAGAATGACAATCAGGTTTATTAAATATACTCTGTTTTGCATTTCTGTTTCCAAACTTGAACTGGATTATACTTGCGAACACTAGCAACACGATAATTTCATTCACTCAACGTAAGTTTTACTGAATGTGTGTTATGTGCCAGCTACTGCACTAGGCACTGTGCAAAGACAGCTCTATGTTTCCAAGAGACATCTGTTTAGCAGAAAAGATAGACATTAATTAAATAAAAACAAACTGAGTGCATTATGCTGAAGAGAACATGGTTCTCTGGAGCATGTAACCAAATAATCTGGCCCAGGATTGGCTGTCAGTGAAGGCGCCCATGTGGGAAGGATAGTTGAGCTGAAATCTGATGAATGCATAGAAATTGGCTAAGCAAAGGGAGAGGATTGCATTTCTGGTAAAAGGGCATAGACATACAAAGGCCCATTGGTGGGAGGAATTATGAGTGTAAAGAACTGCAAAAAGGATGGAAGATAGGGTAGGGGAGAGATAGAGTGTGACATGAGCCTGGAATGGCAGGCCGGTCTCAGACCATAGAATGTCTTGCAGGCTAAGTGAGAAATCTAGGAAGAGCAAGAAGGTGTGTTCTGATGGATGGCACAGTCACCCCTATTGTTTAGAAACAAAAGGAGAACCAGAGAGATGCCAGGAGACCAGTTGGGTGATGACTATAGTAAAATGT
>PVJC01023262.1:0-26541 GCA_004026665.1 Murina feae | reverse complement strand
ATGGGCAGTAGGCAAGCTTGGGAGGCAGGCCGCACCCAGCCCTGGCCACGCTCAAAAAAGAGAACAACATGCAGGGGAGGGCAAGAGTCTGAGAGATCAACATAGAGGGGGTGCCTGCTCCAAGCCTCCACGGTGTGCCTGGGGCAGGCCCCCAGCAGGTAGACACACACAGGAGGACTGCTCCGAGCCTCAGATGCGGTTGGGGGCAGGTCCCCAGTGGTGACACATACACACATACACACACACACAGAAGGCGCCTGGCAGACTGGGGCCATCATAGGACATCCACTGAGGGGTCCCAGACTGTGAGAGGGCACAGGCCGGGCTGAGGGACTCCCTCCACCCCGAGTCCACCCCGAGTGCACCGGACCCCTAGTACTTATATAATCCAGTTGGAGATCCTGTGTATGTGTAGGAGAGTATACGTACATATAAGAAAGACATATATTTTTCTCTGGTAGAACCGTAGGTAATACAATTCCTATGTGTGAAAGTAAAAGTAATTAACAATCATGTGTTAGGTCTTACTAAAGCCTTTTTATTGTGCTTCTCAGAAAATGAAACCATGAATAATTCTAATGACCAGTTAACAAACCTCTTCCAAGCTTGATGGTTTCAAATTCTCTGCTCTCAGCAAAACTGAAGGTCCTAATTGAATTGTCAGCTGCTAAATCATTTCAAAAATCACTTTTGATGAAAACCTACTACATCATTTTTTCACATACAACTCAGAAGAACAAACAATGAGATAAGTTATAAGCTCTGAGATCAGAGATTTCTGCTGCTTTGTTCACTGCTCATCACCAGAACATACAAGAGTGTCCAAAACACACCAGGAGCTCGAAATATATTTGATAAATCAATAAATGAGCAAAACTCCACCATTCTCATCTACTTACTAAAATTAAAATTTGTCAGAACCTATAGCTATAAACACAAAAATCAGAAATGGAATCAATGCCAAACCCTGCCTTATTCTAGCAATGAGTTATAGTATTGCAAGGACACCATTAATTTGGGTGAGAGTAAGCCCAATCCATCTCGTTAAGAGATGATTTCCAGTAAAAACGTATTTTTATGTTGAGTAATTATCAAACATTTTGTAATATTTGTACTGTAATTATAATAAGTCCAAAAGAAAATAAGACTAAGCCTTATGGACACAGGAAATATAAAGTTTTTACATTTTAATTTACACATTCACTTTTGTTACTGAGAATGACATGATGATGAAACCCATCAAACATAAAACTACATCAGGCTAAAATTTTGTGGCGAAAACAAATGGAAAGGAGATCAAGGAAAAAAAGGGCTCCCATTAGAATTCAAACTGTTAAAATAGAGCTTGTTCATACATTTTTTTAAACCTATGATGGTGGGCAAATTGTTGCAAAATTTCTTTTTACCAGAATCAGCAATTTTTAAATATCAGTATTTACGACACACTAGAAATATTTCTGCAACTATTTAAATATTGAAGAAGAATTTTAGATGTCAGCCTTAAAATGTATAACAGCGTACATTCTCTCTCATCATTGACGTTTCTACCTCCCTTCCTTTCTCTCTGAAATTAACAAAATATAAAGAAAGGGAAAAAAACAGAGAGAGAATCATGGATCAGCTGCCCCCCACATGCCCCACACTGGGATATCGAGCCCGCAACCCGAGCAGGTGCCCTGACCAGGGATGGAATCATGACCTCCTGGTACACAGGTGAACACTCAACCACTGACACGTGTTGACCAGGCAAAAATAGATTTTTTTTTAAAAAGAAGTGCTCAGAGTCGTTAGCTACAGGAATGAGTATCTAAATATCGCTTTGTATTTTTTCCTAGCAATTTATAATACATGCCTAATAAACGTAATATTCAGAATTTTTAAAAATATAAATATTAACCAGTTATTTAGGGGCGGGGAGAAGTCCTCCAAGAAAATATCAGTGAAGTATAAATTTCCTATTTGTACACTCAAACCACCACCAAAAATGAGAGATGGCAAAACACTGCCCTGAGTGTCTGCTGAAGCTCACTTGCAAAGACTTCTATTTCAACATTTTGACTAATTAACAAACATATGATGCAAACTAAAAAAATATACTAAAAGCAAGCACCACCCCAAAAAATTTACTCCCATCTAAACTAAGAGCAAGACAAATCAGAAAGCAAAAACCTACAGGTAATAACAAAAAAGGTTTTTTCCTTACATCATGGATAATGAAAGACTTAAAAACATTTTATTAATCCAAGAAAAAACAAAACAAACAACTTACTAGCATGCTTATCTGCAAGCATTATAAGCGTGTTGGAAATATCTCGTCGTCTATAGAAGCATACTACTTTTGCTTCCACGTTGCCAGTTGCAGTCTAAGAAATAAGAAAAATAAAAGTCATCTGTACCAAGTATTAGATTCAAGTAGTTTATAGAACAAAACTGATACAGCACAATTATAAGATCACTCTCATTGACACTGTGCCAGCCACTACTGCAGAATAATCAGAGAGCTAAAACACTCAAATAAGGATGACCAACATTTGTTCTGGTTCCAAGTAGAACGAATATGTCCAACATAAAGTAACTTTCTGGCATCAATTAAACTAAAGTAATCAGATTGTTTTAACAAATAAAGCCAAACACAGTTAAAGCCGATTAGCCTTAGGAAACTAATCCCAAAAACTTCAAAAGCCACAATAGGATTGATTTAAGACAGTTAAACATATCTCTAAAACCACTCCCAGAAGCACAGGCTGAGAGTAGAATCACCCGGCTCTCTCCTGCACACCCTTACAATGGACTGATGAGGAAGCTCTGTAGGTACAGGACACCCATCATACAGAAGGGGCCAGATGACTTGGAAAAGCCTAAGGGAGTCTGTGAATCTGTAACAATCAATAATCGTAGTAGTACTTACTTTACCTTCCCACAGGAACGTATTAAAAACCTTGAGTTATGAACACTGAAGCTCTTATTTCTTTCTGACTACAATCTAGAATATAATCAATATTCAGTTAGGTTGTAATTTACTGCAGCTGGGGCCCAGGCTACTACCCTCCTATTCTTTATTTATTCTGAGAGCTTTCAAAAAGGATAATCATTCATTACAAAGTTCCTTGTAAAAACATAGAGAGCACAATAAAAAGCTATTGTGATTTCCAATTTCAAACACGTTTAAAAACAAGTTTTCAGAATTTCTCTGGGCTTACAGATATATTCAAACATAAAGAAATAAGAATATATATATGCTGCAATACATTTGTCAATTTTATGAAGTTCAGCAGCAGTTTTAGAGTGAAAAATAGTCTTAGAGAAATACTGGCCCTTAAAATTGAAATCATATTAAGTCCTAACCAAAGTGTTTCTGTATTTCACAATATTGTGATCAAATATATCCTCCAGCAATAATGATCCAAAAATCTGCTAAAAGAGCAAGCCAATATTTCCACGTAAATAAAATCTATCAATGACTTCAATTATAAACTCTTTATCATTTTTGTCTTCTTGACATAAAAGTATATTAAAAACCCAAAACAAGAGTTTCAAGGAATAGCTTTTCTGCCTCACCAGTGAGTTCCTTCCATAGGAATACTCTACAAGCTAATTAAATTCTTAAACATGCTTGGGATGGAGAGGCATAGTTCAAAATAAATATTCTCTTCTGGACTATTTACACACTCTAGTTTAAGAGTACAGTATTCCTCTACAATACACACACACACACCCTCAAGCATCCCTCTAAAGCTGAGCTACCAAAATGTGGTCCTAGACCCACTGTGTGTACTATGTAATAAAATGAGTACAGGATTGAGAGTATGTGCATTATAGCACTTGACAGTTAATTTTATAGCTATTGAATCCAACAACGAAAAATGGGACCTAGTAATTTTATAAGCCTATTTCAAGTTTAACTATCCTGCCTTTTTAATTTTACAAAAGCAGTCTGAGATAGTGAAAACTCTTTACCACAAATAGTTTGAAAAGCACTGCTGTGCGACCTAGGTTAAAGAAAGCCTGAAGGCATACACATATATTCTTTGGTTATTCACCAAAATTTTTTTAACTTTATTGATTGTAGAGAGAGGAAGGGGAAAGGGAGGAGAGGGGAAGAGAGAGAAAGAGAGGGAGGGGGGGGAGAGAGAGAGAGAGAAGTATAAATTTGTTGTTCCACTTATTTAATGCATTCATTGGTTGATTCTTTGTATGTGCCCTGACCACCAGGGATTGAACCTGTAACCTCAGGGTATTGGGGACGATGCTCTAACGGGGATGATGCTCCAACTAGTTGAGCTACCAGGCCAGGGCTCACCAAAATTTTTTGAGCCCTTCCTATGTGCCTGCCCTCACAAAGCCTCCACTCCATCAAGGATGCCTGGTCACATGTCATCTCCTCTCCAAATCCTCCAAAACCCACTTAACTTGTCCCTCACCTGATTAGACACCTTCACTGGTTCCCCACAACTAACAAAGGTAAAACATCCCCGACAATATTCCCAGCACGATTTTCCTTCACTTTCTCCTCTCCCCTCCAGACTCCGCTTCCCACTCAGGGAGGCAGGAAGTACAAGTACAACTGCTGGAAAGGACAAGAAAAGGCTTCATGGAGGAAGTGAGGTGGAGAATACCTTAGCATGCTAGGAAAGAAGGAAAGGAGTCCCAACAGCTGAAGCCCAGAGGACCGAACTGGCAAAGAAAAAGAAAAAAGCCTAGAGCAAAACCCACAGGTGGGGAAAGCGGGGACATGTACAAAGAACACATAATGTACATCAAGTTCTTTTCCGGGGTTTTTGTTGTTGTTGTTTTAATCCTCAGGGATATTTTTCCATTGATTTTTAGAGCATGACGAGAGACGGAAAGACAGAGAGAAATATTGACGTGAGAGAAACATCAATTGGTTGCCTCCTGCAGGAGTCCCCAACCGGGGCCCAGCCGAGAGGAGCCTGCAACCAAGGTACATGCCCTTGACTGTAACCAAACCCAGGGCCTTCAATCCGCAGGCTGATGCTCTATCCACTGAGCCAAAGCGGCTAGGGCTCTTTTCTGGGTTCTTTTTTCCATTTAGATTGCAGCACCTTAACTCTCTATTCTGTCAAACACGTTTACTAAAGTATCCCCTAGCTAGTGATAGGAGGCTTTCTTCAGCTCTAAAATAATTTCAGTCAACCTCATACTCATGTTTGTTTCTATATCATACCTACAAAGTACTTTTTTTAATTAAAGAGAAAACACACTTTCCATTTCAGAAAATCCATGATTTAGCCAAAGTAAAGAACAAGTGGAAAGTGACTTTCCTTTCCCAATTTCTGTCCTTAGTCCCAAAAAGATCCCAAATGACAGGATGGGTATTAACTTGCATTCCCTAAAAGGGGCTTTGAGAGTATCTTCTGAAATTATGTGCAAATGTAGATGGGGGGAGGGAGGGTCATCAGATGCTTAAAGACATATGACTCCCCTCCCCCCCACCAAAAAACTATAACCCTAAACATTCAAATGAATCTCAGAGCAAGTTTGAAGATTAATAAAATGTGCAGAATGTGAATATATATAAATTATACAATAACAAAAAAAAACAGTAAATAACACGTTAATTTATCCACAAGCATAACTTCCAAAACTCACTGAAACTATATCCTCATTATTATGTGCAGAAAGATTTCTTCCAACATGTATGCAGACTCAATCTTTAGAAACAAGACCAACACCCAACCTAGATAGTGACTAAATAAAATTTACCAAAAAGTTTTCTTATATTTTAACCTTATATTCTTCCTCCAAAAAAATCATCTTCACTATATTTGGATACAAATTAAGAGAGAAGAAAAGAGGGAACATATGATAACCAACGTTGAACTGTGCTCACCAACTGATACGTGTTTAGTTTTGCACATAAAAGTTCCCAAAACTTTTCTAGAAAAAGTAAGACTAAAATATATTACTGTAATAATAATTTTTTAAAAATCTGTAGTCCAGCTTTCAAACTAAGCAAGTAACATTGTAAATAGGATCTTTTAAAAAAAAAAACAGGAGCCAACATATAAAAGTGCACTTTCTTTAACAATGGTGATTGACAGTTTATCCTAAGAATATGATTTTTTTTAAATGCTATTTAGAAGATAGTTAATAAAATAGGTTAATGTCTCTTCTTCTGGCTTATCAATTATATATCAAATGTTCTTAAAATCATTATTTGGCCCTAACCGGTTTGGCTCAGTGGATAGAGCGTCGGCCTGCGGACTCAAGGGTCCCAGGTTCGACTCCGGTCAAAGGCATGTACCCTGGTTGTGGGCACATACCCAGTGGGGAGTGTGCAGGAGGCAACTGATCGATGTTTCTCTCTCATCGATGTTTCTAACTCTCTATCCTTCTCCCTTCCTCTCTGTAGAAAATCAATAAAATACATATTTTTTTTTAAAAAATCATTATTTGGATTGTCCAATCATGTTAACTTTTCCCCACTTTGCAAATTTGACCTCTGAATAGGCAAGGCTTTTCTGGAACATTCTAGTGGCCTCTCTCTTAAAAACATATCTTTCTCATCCTCTAGGCCTTAATATCCTTCCCTCTCTGTCCAAAGGAAGTGACCTCTATTATTCCTTACGTAAGGCTCTTGCTTATTTCCTTCTTAGAAATTAACAATTTATCACTTTTTTTAAACATATTTGTATTGATTTTGGAGAGGATGGGAGGAGATAGAAACATCAATGATGAGAGAATCATTGATTGGCTGCCTCCTTCACACCCCCACGGGGGATTGGGCCCACAACCCAGGCATGTGCCCTGAGGAGGAATCGAACCATGACCTCCTGGTTCATAAGTCAATGCTCAACCTCTAAGCCACTCTGGCTGGGCTATCGCTATTTTCTTTATGCCTGTTAACATCTTTTCATGTATCTCTCTCATCTCCTTCATGAAAACATAGACTTTATGTAAGCAGGGACCATGTCCGTATTGTTCACTATTGCATCTGAGCCTAGCATAGCCCCTAATACATAATAGGTGCTCAATAAATATTAGTTTAATGAATTATTTAAAATGAGATATCTGTACCCTTCACCCATTCCTCTTGGTTTGGATCCCATTACAATAAATTAAAAAAATAAAAATATCTTTTTCACACCCTTTCAGAAATAAAGGCCCTACATATATATTTAGTACTTAACCAACCAATCGCAGCTGTTTACCAATACTCCATCCAATCAAACTGCCATTCTTGACATTAATGAGAATCTCATTCCTCAATATGGTCATCCCCAGCTCCCAAAAGACAGTTATTATATTAATGACTCTTTGCTGAAAGCAGAGAAGCAGGGAGAAGGTGAGGACTGGTGGGGGAGCAGGAGAGGTACTTTTGGAATGCACGGAAATATAAAGGAGCGCAAAATGATCTATGTTCAAGCTCGACGCACAACCCAGCCACTTAGCCACTGAGGGCCTCACGACTCCAATCCATAATGCATCTACCTTAAAGGTTCAAGGTTACTATTGTGAGGTTCCACAGAGATTAACAAATGTGAATCCCCAGATTATATGCTTCCCAAGCATCATGCTCTGATTTTTATAAATTTAGGAAAGCTGCAATTTCCTTCATGTGGGATTATTTGGCTGATGTCTGTCTCCACTTTTTTTATTTTTGTTCATCCCCGAATTCCTAAAAGTGCCTATCTAAAAGTGACTGGCAGGTAGCAGGTTCTCAGAAATATCTGTAAAACAAATGAATCAAAATACTTTGTAAACAGTAAGACTATGTACAATTATTAACAGCAGACATTTGAGAAGTCCATTCATTCAACAAATATTTATGAACGTCATAATCATGGGCCAGCCGCTATTCTAAGACACTTGGGATGCACTAGTGAACAGAGAAAAATCATTACACACACTGAGCTGACATTCTAGTTTGTAATGAACAGCAAAGCAAATAGACACAATAATTACGTATATTAAAAGGTGATGAAAGACATGGAAGCAAGAGCAAAGCACAAGAGAATGGTAACAACTGAGCTGTCGCGGGTGAGGAGCAGTGAATCAGCGTGGTCTACCATGTTTGCAGCCAAACGTGGGAGGTGCAGAGCAGCGAGGGTGGAGGTTCCCACCCACAGAGGAATTCAGTCCTGATGCCACTGTCATTTGGCGGGGGGGTCCCAAATACCACAGAGGCTTTAAAAATGCAAGGCCCCTGCTGTAACCCCAGAAGCAAACCAAGATCTCAAGGTTTGCAAGATAGGCGTGCCCTTGACCACACCTGGCTTCCTGAGAATCAGACCTGGACCAGTCTCCAGATGGTATTTGGGAGTAAAGTTATCAACTAGAAAGCCCCAAGCATTTTAACACTGTGACCTCCCGTAAGCTACACAAACAACCCCCAAAGTGGTGTGGGGGAAACCCATTATTAGAAATCTATGGTGCCTGCAGTTGATGGCCATGTTTCCATGTGCCTCCTTTGTAACTACTAGTCCTAACGCTTCTGATGTCCTTGAACACCTGTGATCAGAGAAAGCTTTAGGTACTTGGACCTAAGCTACAAAGCCACTTCATACTATACCAGTTAGCCCAGGGCAGACATTAAATATTCAATAACATTTGATATCAGAGGTAATTATAAAAAGGCAAAGAAGATTCAGAATCCTGCCTAATTCTCTAATCTGAAGTCTCCAATTCCAGAAAGTCCGAGACCAAGTAAAATCACCTCTTATGCTCTTTACCCAATTATCTTCGACAGAAACAATTATTTTTTAATATTAGAATCAAGAACACGCCAAGTATATACCTTGTTGAGTTCTTCTATCCTCCTGATGAGGTACGGGTTGCTGGAGGAATTCTCAAAGTAGACATAATCTGTAATTAGAGAAAGTAAAGAGCTTAAATCTTTTCAAGCTCACATCTGTGATTCTGTGACTTTGCATATTAGGCAATTCACATTCAAAAACGAAGCATGTAATTCATTCCCTGGTAAAAGCAAATTTAGTGACGCGACCTTCATACAGTCTCTCCTGCGCCTGCCCTTCACAGACCCCTATTTTCCTGGGGGGGAAATTTCAATTTCATTTCAATTCCTGTTTTGTCCAGTCCCCCTAGACTCCTGTTCCACACATGTCACTTCCTTAATAACAAAGACACCTCTTGTCATCACTGAGTCGTCAGGGCTGGCGAAGCACGTGTCTTTCACACTAGAACTGCTTCCACATCTTTTCCCTGCAGCCCCATGTGCCCTGGAGCAGGCTTCTCCCATGCAACCGTGGACCTAGGACAAACTCAGAGCATCTCCACCGGCTTGGCAGCTCCGAGTACATTGCAATCATCAGCTTGGGGAGAAAAAAATAAAAATAAAAATCAGGTGAGCGGAGCAGGTAAGAGGAAACCCGCTGACAAACTTTCCCACGGTTCCACCCAGACAGGAGGATGCGGGGAGGGAGGGGGTGGTCCCTGTCTGAGACGGTGCCCGTCTTTTTCGATGTCTTTTACCCTATGTGCTCCAGGGTCACTGAGGATCTTGATTTTCCTTTTTTCTTTTTTTAATTGCTGCAGGTTTCCAACAAAAAAAATAAAAGGATAATGGAACCGTCCAGGCGTGGCCTGGGCTCTCGCCTAGGAAACGCACTGCACTGGCCCCCGCGAGGTGCCTGCCGGCGGCCCCCTCCGGCCGTGCCCGGCGCCGCCCCGCTCCCCGCCGGCACGCCGCGCAGCTGGACTCTCCTTGCGCCGGGGAGGGAGGGCGTCGCGAGCGGGAGAAAGTTTGTTTGACCTCATTTCTCTCTCCCGCGCGAGGCGGGGAGGCGGCGGCCGGGGCCACGCCGGGCTGCGCTCCGCTCCCACCGCCGGCCGCGGCGCCCCGACCCCACGGCGCCCCGACCCCACGGCGCCCCGACCCCACTGCGCCCCTGCGCGGGCGGCGGGACCGGAACGCGAGAGGGTGTGCGGCGGGGGTGCGGGGCCCGGCGCCCCGCCAACAGGCCTGCCCGGGGGCCCCGCCGCCGGAGAGGAGGGGCGAGGGGGCGCTGTCCCCCATCCTCTGCCCGGCCCCCACCCCCGCCTGGCAGCCACCCGGGAACGCCGCCCCGGCCGGGGGCTCCACGGCCCTGCCCCCACGCGCGTCCCGCGGAGCGGGGTCCGGGCGCTCAGCCCGGGTGCAGGCCGGGCCGGAACCGCGGGGCGCGCGGGGCGGGGGCGGCCTGGGCCCGAGCGGACCGCGGGGGGGAGGGGCGCGGAGGTGCGGGGAGGGGGCGCCCCGGCCCCTCCGCCGCCCCCGCGCCCGCAGCCCGCGGCTCCCAGCGGTTGGGGTGACTCGCCCCGACCCCCCACCCCCACCCCGGAGCCCGCTCCCCAACGGGCCGGGTCGGGCCGAGCCTTCCTACCTCCGACCCGGTACATGTTGGCCGCCATGTCCGCCCGCCCGCCCGCGGAGCCCGAGCCGAGCCCCGCCCGCCGCCGCCGCCGCCGCCGCCGACTCAGCCTCAGCCTCGGCCGCCGCCGCCTCCGCCGCCGCCTCGCCGCGGGGGGGAGGGGAGGGCGACCGCGAGGGGAGGGGGAAGTGCCGGGGAGGGCGCGCCGAGGGGTGGGGGCAGGTGCCCGCCCCCCGCCCCGGGCGAGCGAGGCCGAGCGGGCGGGCCGCGGGGGTGGGAGCGCCTCCGGGCGGCGGCGACTTGGGGAAGGGCCGGTGTGGGGGGGGGCCTGGCTGGAGGTGGCGGCCCCTACGCGGGGGTCCTGCCCCGGGGGCGGCCTGCACTCGCCTCCTGGGCCAGGGGCCTGTGGAGGATTAGGGTGGGGGCGAGGGGTCGGCCTCTACGGCGCCCCCAAAGCCCCACCAGGGCACCCTGCCACCTGCCACCCCGGGGCGGGTCTGCCCCCCGGGAGCCCCAGGACATGTGACCTCTAGCGCGTAGGCACCTGCCTCGGTGCAAACACTTGGCTGCAAAAAGGTGCACGCAGCAAGGCGCCCTCCTGGTGAGGACGGGTGAGGCCCAGGGGCCAGGAGGTGCCCCCCACCCGCCCCCTGGTGCTTCCAGCTCCCCCGAGCCGGGGCCCAGCTGGGGACCCGGGAGAAACGGGCTTCCTTCCCCGGCCAGCCTATCTGCACTGGCAGGTCCACCAGCGCTCACCCCAGGACCGGGCGGAACAGAACCCACCCACAGCGGGAGGCCTTGCGCCTAAACAGGCCCGAGACGCTGCGGGCCCTGCTGGGAGAAGAGGTGGGGGAGGGAGGGTGTCCTTTGTTCGCCGGGGAACTGGGCTCCACAGTTCACCACCACCACCCCCAGAGGAGGGCATGCTTGCTGTGGATTGCCGGCCGGTTCCCTTCTTTGCGTGCCTAAAGTTTTTATACGGTTGTTATTTTCCCATGCCAATGCTCTAGACAGTCCCTGTTTGCTCAGCCTTCATACCCTCACAGAAATAAAAATTTTTAAAAAAATAATTAAAAAGTTGCATCTTACCCCTCAACTGAACGCCAACAACTTTCTTGAGAGAAGCCAACCCATTCCAAACGACTCCCAGACGTTGTTGTATAATAAACATGAAGACGATCCCTTACTGTTAGGGGCTGTTTGGAGTTTCTAATGATCCACAGCTACGTGTGGTTGACTCTGGCTTTGTGTTTCGTTTGCCTGTTGATGGTTATATGTGTTGTGCACTATTACAAATTATTGAGGTCAAAAAATTAATTTTCTAAACCGAGGCACGCTGAAAAATAAAATCAGGTTGAGCACCTTTGCCTGAATTACCTCGATGGACTGCGCGACCCCAAGATTCCTCCTCTGTTAAAATGAGGACATTGATTCCACTTCACAGGTGGGACGAGGAATCAGTGGTGAAGATATCTGAAAAGGCTTTGTAGAGCACCATGCAAATAACTGATGTCTGCTGCTTTTATTAAAAAAAAAAAAAAAAAAAACAACTTCAGGAAGTTTCATATTCCCAAGGGTTTTATACCATGTGTCAAATTGTGAGCCTGCATCACCTTCTTGACCCAGAGAAAGAAATAAGTGTTCTATTATACCCACTGCATAGCTGAGAATCCCACCAAAAGCATACTGTGACTTATCTGCTATCACTGCATTTCTGATCTGACATGTAAGTAGGTTGAATAATTCACCTCAAGTCACCTAGTAAACAGGCAGCAGGCAAGGACTTTGTCTAGGAAACTTCTATACCTCCTACTATCAAAGAAGTATGTACATAAGGGAGTTCAGCAAATGTTTTTAGACTGAAAGAATCCCTCCAACCAGACAAATAAGGGTGGGAAAGCCTGCACATCCAAAGAGAGCAAGGGCACCTCAACCTCCTTATGCTGCACCGTCCACATCACGGACATCATCAACCAGCCCAAACTTCACTCTCAGTGTAGCTGTCAGCTTTAAAATCTCAAACAAGTTACTTAACCCTCTTGAGTTCCAAGTTCTACAAAATACAACTAGTGATGGACACCGACAGCAAAGGTCCGTGCTAAAAATTAAATATATAAAGTGTTCAGCCCATGTTAAGAGCTTCATAATTATCAGCCACCCTCATTACAAAGAAGTGTTTCTCAGACCATGCCAGGAACCCCAGGGCCAATCCAGCTCTCGCAGAGGTAAAATTTCCTAACATGGCTGTTGTGATTAAAGGACTAGATAAGGGATTGCCTAAAAGCCTGGGACATTTTCTGAGTCAATCTCCAAGCGTCCCACCATTTAGATGAACAGAAGTGGACCGACCGCAAGAGAGCTATAGATGAGACGGCAAGTTGGAGTGTTTTTCAACTTTACGGTGAAGTTTTTATAAATGCCAAGTCTAGGAGCTTGGTGGCCAGCCTCACTGAAGGAGCATGGGGGTCTAAAATGTAATTACAGTCATCTTAAACCCGATGCTTTCGTGTCCTACGATTTCTCTCTTTTTTTCTCTCTCGTTAGCCCTTTTTTTATTTAGTAAAATTCTTTTGGAAAAAGAAGTTAGCCTGTTGCAGCTATTCTAAGGAGGCCCTGGTTTTTTAAAGGAGGAGGATTTTGTCACAGGAGAAAGGCAGGTATGTGACAGCAAGGATCAAAGGAAAGGAAGCTAGAGTCTGGAGACTCCAGGCATGGAGCTTCTCCTTCCACGTACTAGTATCTCTGTGCTAAACACAGGAAAACCAGGATAAATCCCAGAATGTCCTGCTTTTTGAAAGTGTGAGTTTTAGGGTTCTCTGGTTTCCTCATGACCTCAACGGGGAGCTAGCTCAGCTCTTTGGTTGCATCCATACCGAGTTTCCTCCTCTAGTGACATTGTCTCTAGGTAGTGGAAAAGGAACTAGAAGTCACTTAGGGGGCATGGACGAGCCCCTAGAAGTTTAACCTAACTGGCACTTCCCTTTTTTAATGTTTGGAGAGCTGTGCATTTAAGTGAGAGATGGCTGAGCAGTACAGGGTGTGGGACCGACAGGAAAAATAATCCTAATGGGCAATGGGAAGCACTGAAGGGGTATCTCAGGGAGTGTTTATCGAAATGACTCAGGCTTCAGCAAAGGAAACGAGTGGAGATGAAGCAGGATAGTAAGAAGGTAGGAAAATTCCTTGTCAAATGGAATGGAGAAACTGAGACAGATAGCTAATGCAAATTGGCCTCATCCAGCACCCTGACCTATCTTCCTACTCCTCCCTTGCATGACCACTCCCTTAAGAATTAAGCCCTCAGGACAATGAGGTTCTGATCAGCATCAAATAACCTTAGGAACAAAGCCTGGGGTCTTTTGACCACAGAGACAGAGTTTCCCTCAAACTAGAGGTATCATCTAGGCCTCAGTTGTGTTTCTGCTCCAGGCCCAGAATGTCCCAAATTTCTAGAGACATATCACAGGTGACTGCACGCTTTCACTATATTACCAGTTCTGAACGAGTGACAGTGAGGAGGAAGCTGGTTTTGCACAGAATGTTAGGCCATAAAACCGAATAAAGCTCTGTCGTGGGAGGGCAGGGGGCTTTGTTCTGAGCCCAAAACCTAAGCACACCTAAGGGAAGGGTAGATGAACAGAATACTCCCTTCAGGGCCTTCGGAGGAGGGAGTATTTTTGCAAATCAATGAACTCTGAGGGGCAGTTATAAAGCAAGGTTCTTTGGTGCTACCCCCACTCTGGATTTGGGATTTAGGACAACCCCAGAGTCCGCGCGTGTTATTAAAACTGTGATTTCTCTACTTCTTCAAAGCGTCGCTTAGTTTTTTGGTCTTTCTGCAACAACAGTACTTACAATAGTTCTTACAGTACTTATAATAGTAATGAGCACAGATCATTACTATTCTCAGCTGAGCCTCAAAGTAAATAACATAGACAGACAAACAGTTAGTTGCAAGCGAATCACACACGGTTTATTTAACGAGTCCTGATGGATTTCAGACCCTGGGAAGTCCACCCGGAGATGCTCACTGAGACACACCACACACAAGATGTTTGGACAGTAAGTGGCTGCGGAGGCTGGCTTCCTGGAGCTCCTGGAGGTACGGAGGCAGAGCAGAGCAGGTTGGCAGTTGGAGACGAGTCTGTGGAGGGCAGACAGACGTCCAACTTCTGCACTTAAACTTTCTCTTTTTATACTCGAAGATGGGTGTGGTGGTCTATCCGTGGCTCTCAGGCATGGGGCCTGGTCCTTACAGATAAGATTAAGGAATCTCTCAGATAGGTAAACAAGTTACATCTTTGGGTAAGGTTCTTATCAGGTACACACAGATTCTAATATGGAGTCTAAGGGTTACACACAAATCAAAATGGAGTTTTATGCTAACAACAGTTACTATAACACAGAAGAGCAGCAAAAGCAGATGAAGCAACGCCATGGCTGGCATCAGGACCAGATCCAATAACCAACGACCCCCTACCCTACCGCCAACCAACAAGTAGAGACCATGACCCTGACTCTGTATGCTCATTTGTAAAAAATATAAACATGCTTTTATTGATTTCAGAGAGAGGAAGAGAGAGGGAGAGAGGTATAGAAACATCAATGATGAGAATCATTGATCGGCTGCCTTCTGTACTACTAGGGATTGAGCCTACAACCTGAGCATGTGCTCTGACAGGAAATCAAACCTTGACTTCCTGGTTCATGGATTTATGCTCAACCACTTAGCCACACAGGCCAGACTTAGAATGGGGTCCATGTAGTAGGATAGTTCTGAGGGCAGTTTACTGAAAGTTACAAGTTTACCTTCTACTGGAGTAATTGTGGGTAATGTCAGTAGTCTTCCATTTACATGAATATAGAGACCTGTGTAGGCTATGTTTCCATTTGAAAAAACAATTTTTTAAAGCATCACTCTCTTCAGATGCTGAGAAATAAGCCAGTGTAAACACAAACACTTGGAAATATGAGTTAAGAGCAGAATGAGGGCCTTCTAAAGACGGATAAGCTGCAAGGACCGGCAGTGCCCACAGGGTATTTCCATATATAAAGCTTCTGGGCAGGGTCCCTGACCACCTCTAGTTGTGCAATGCAAAGTGATAGAGGAGTCTGTTTTCAATCCAGAGCCAGCAGCATAAGGTTCACAACTTTACACTGAATTTTTGTTTTGTTTTGTTTTGTTTTTTTACACTGAATTTTTTTATGCTCAACCACTGAGCCACTGTGGCCAGGCTCTATATACACTCATTTGACGAATCAGCATATTGAAGGACACACCTGGAAAAATTATGAATATGCTATTGAGATCCTCCCCTGAGACCTCCTCTAAAATTCTTGTCTTTAGGTAACAAAAACCCTTAAGACAAAAGACCCAGAGCAGGTGCGCTCTCTCTAAAGTACACTCCATGCCTTCTTTCTTCAGGCATATACTTTGTTTTTGTTTGTTTGTTTGTTTGTTTGTTTTTTACAATGAAAATTTTTTCGCCTTTTAAAAAAATTTTTGTTTTATTGCTTAAAGTATTACAGAGTATTACATATGTCTCCTTCCCCCCCCCCACCTTCCCCTGTCCGCCCCCTCCCCCAGTGTCTTGTGTCCATTGGTTATGTTTATATGCATGCATACAAGTCCTTCGGTTGATCTCTTACCCCTCCCTCAACCCTCCCATATCTTTGCTTTTTTTTCCTCCTAAGTTCTAAGGGTCCCCACAAGACTTGTAACCAGGGGAGCAGTAGGCGGCAGCAGCTTGACCCTGGTTAGCCCCTGAAACTATCTCCAAGGGCCCTTCTTTTGCTTCTGTAACTTGTTTCCTGAGTCCTTGGAGCACAGCTGGCTCATTTCTCCTGCTTCTATTTTCTTTCTAAAAGGCCAAGGCAATGCTCTAGCTGGTTTGGCTCAGTCGATAAGAGTGTCAACCTGCAGAATGAAGGGTCCCAGGTTCATTTCCAGTCAAGGGCACATGCCCGGGTTGTGGTCTCAATCCCCAACCAATCAACAATTCTCTCTCATCACTGATGCTTCTCTCTCTCCCTCTCCCTCTCCCTCTCCCTTCCTCTCTTAAATCAATAAAAAATATTTTTTAAAATATATTAAATAAATAATAAAAGACCAAGGCAACTCTCTGAATAGCCCTCTCAAATCTTCTCTTGAGGATATTTTCGCTTCGCATGCTAAATAAACTTGTTCAACTTCTTGTGCTAGAGTTTTTGGCTCTGAATTCTTTCTTTGCTGAATTCAAGAACCCGGAGCTGACATCGCTGGTAACATAGAGCAGAGAGTCCAGGCCAGATCAGTTGAGAGGTTGGTGAGAAAGGATGATGGCTTGACCTAGGATACAGTCAGTGGTAATGTGAGAGAAGTAAATGGGTTTGAGAGAGATTTAAAAAGTAGGAGCTACAGGATCCGGTGAATTTGGAGAGGGATGGAGTGAAAGGGTAATATCAAGTTATAAGCAACTGGGTGGAAAGAGGTTTAATTCAGTGAGTAAAGAATACAGAAAGAGAAGCAAGTTGGGGGAAAAGAAATAGCCAACAGGTTCAGTGTTAGATGAGTTGCATTCAAGATACTTTTGAGAACATCCTTGTAGGTATTTCCTCTTTAGGAAAGGGATGGATGAACAGGCCTGAAGTTTAGGAGAGAGACCTGGGCCGGAAATATCCTTTTCTGAGTTACCATCAGCAGAGACCCAGCTTGTCTTGTCTAAGGAGTAAGCCAAACCCTGGCCCCAGGGGAAGAAGCAGGTTCCCTCAGTCCTTCAGCTTGGTGAAAACAGGTTTAGCAGGTCCGGGTTCAGAAGATCAGAGTCCAGGTCCAAATGTGCAAACATGCAGGGCATGGGCAGAGAGGCATACAAGTCATTGACCAAGACAGATAGTGAAGACAAGGGAGAATGCCCCAGGCTGACCATCCCACAAGGGCCAGCAGAAGTCTCAGATAAAGACCGTTTTGCTCCTAGTTCTAGAAAAGCAGCCAAGGTGGAGTGGAGGAGGGAGGACAAAGAATAAGAGAACGGATTTAACACAGCCTGAAAAAGCAAACCTATTTTCTACCTCTCCCTTTGCCTCTAAGATGGTAGTGGGTTGAATGGTAGATTCCCAAAAGATATGCTCACCAGGATCCTATGAATGTGACCTTACTTAGAAAAAGGGTATTTGCAGACAAAATTAAGGATCTGGATATAATTTCATCCTGTATTAGGCTGAACTCTGAATCCAATGACAAGTGTCCTTATAAGAGACAGAAGAAAAGATGCAGTGAAGAGGAGAAGGCCATGTGGAGGTTGAGGCAGAGACTGAAGTTATCTATATATATATGTAAGGCTAATATGCTAAGTGTCCAACTGTCTGACCGGTTGCTATGACACGCACTGATCATCAGGGGACAGATGTTCAACGCAGGAGCTGCCAAGCTGTAATGACTTGGCAGTGGCGGTTCTCAGGTGATGCACCCTGGAACTAGAGTGGAGGGAGCTCAATTCCTCAAGGAACTGTGAGATTCCACCTTAAGCCATGGGTTATGTTGTTGCTGGGGCACTGTTGGCCCCGAATCTGGTTTACCGCTCACTTGCATTTGTGTTTCACACCCTATAAGATAGCAACTTTTCAGAGTGTCCTTTGCACTCTGGGAACCCCTCAGGGGATGTCAGAGAGCTAGTTTCAGCTCCGATCCTCGCAGGCCAGACAGTGGTACTCCACCTGCCAGAGGGACCCCACTCACTCAGCAGATGCTGGGGAGGGACCATGGGAAGTTAGCTCCAAGGTGTGTCTGGCTCATCTCGCCCAGTCCCACTCTGCTGGCCACCTTCTAATTAATTTCCTTTCGATGTGCACAAATCCATGCACCGGGTCACTAGTGAAGCTATAAGTAAGGACAGACGAAGATCATAGCAACTGCCAGATAAAGGGGAGAGGCATATGTGCCATGCCGGCACAGGCAAGGGTGATCCCAAATGGGGGTGATGAAAGGATTAAGAAAAGACAAACATGAGAATGAAAGCTGGGTCTGGGTGGGACACTGCTCCTCTGATGGAGAGAGATAGTGACCACGCCCACAAGCCATGTCTATTTTATAGCAGACGCCACGAGGCAAAGTAAGGGCATGATCAAGATGTTTGCAGTGGAGAACCAAGATGGCAGCATGAGGTATGTACCTATATGCGCAGCCTCCACAACTACATTGTAGAAAAACAACTATACAGTGAAAGGTTATCCTCCGGAACCAAGGGAGGAGAAGCTTTGCAACTAGAAGTCAGGAGAAGGAGTGCATTGTGACTGGGTAGAGGCTCCCAGTGCCAAAACTGAGATGTACGAAGACGCGGAATAGAAGTGGCGGAGTGGGTGAAAGGGTGGCGGCAGTGCCTGGATTGGCAGCTGTGCCTGAATCCGAGGCTTGGAAGGAGATTATAAACTCCAGGATCACACTGAACACGGTGCAGGCTGTCTGTCAACGGAGCGGAAGATCAGTGGCGTTCTAGCAGAGCTGTTCGTAGTGATCACTGACGTGGAGATTCGGGGACTCAGAGGCACGCAGACCTCAGGGCTTGGAGGCTCCAGGTCCGGGAGAGGCTGCAAGTCAGCGGAGTGGCAGCCATTGCGGGTTGCTCTGCCACAGCGATTCTGAGACCACACCCTACCCCACCTACAACCCTGACCAAGCTATGCGCCCGCCTGCCTGCAGCATAGCCTGAGGGACTGCAATTGGGACAGAACTCCAAAAGTTCTAAATCCCAAACTACGAGGAAAAAGGCCTGCAGGTCATTTCCTCCCAGTGATACCTCCCAGTGATAACTGCAACAAGACTGTGTACCCAGCCTTCAAAGGTGTACAACAAGAGTGTCCACCCCAGGTGATTGGGGAGGCTGAATCACTGGGCCCTATAGTGCAGAAAGCCACCCCATCAACGCAGCCAAAATGCAGAGACAAAGAAACAGATCACAAATGACAGAAATGGAGGAAAGCAAACTACTGGATATAGAATTCAGAACTACGCTTTTAAGGTTTTTCAAGAATTTTCTAGAATCCTCCGATAAACTTAGTAATATTATGCAGAGATCCATCACCAGACTAGAGGTTTGCAATAATCGAGTCAAAGATTTGAAACATGAAAAAGCAAAAAGCACCCAACTGGAAGAGAAAAAAGAAAAAAGAATCCAGAAGTGTGAAGATAGTGTAAGGAGCATCTGGGACAACTTTAAGCGTACCAACATCAGAATTATAGGGGCGCCAGAAGAAGAGAGAGAGCAAGATATTGAAAACATATTTGAAGAAATAATGACAGAAAACTTCCCCTACTTGGTGAAAGAAATAGACTTACAAGTCCAGGAAGTGCAGAGGACCCCAATCAAAAGGAACCCATGGAGGACCACACCAAGACACATCATAATTAAAATGCCAAGGGCAAAAGACAAAGAGAGAATATTAAAAGCAGCAAGAGAAAAGCAGTTAGTTACCTACAAGGGAGTACTCATACGACTGTCAGCTGATTTCTCAACAGAAACCATGCAGGCCAAGAGGGAATGGCAAGAAATATTCAAAGTCATGAATAGCAGGAACCTACAACCAAGATTACTCTACCCAGCAAGGCTATCATGTAAAATTGATGGTCAGATAAAGAGCTTCACAGACAAGAAAAAGCTAAAGGAGTTCATCACTACCAAACCAGTATTATTTGAAATGCTGAAGGACATTCTTTAAGAAGAAGAGAAAGAAAAAAAAGGTAAATATAAAAAGTATGAACAGCAAAGTGACAACAAATACATATCTATCAACAAGTGAATATAACAAGTCAATAGAAATATCTGATGAACAGAATAAACTGGTGAATAGAATATAAATAAGAGCATAGAAAGGGAATGGACTGATATTTCTCAGGGGGAAGGGGACATGAGGGGTATGGGAAGAGACTGGACAAAAATCTTACATCTGTGGATGAAGACAGTGGTGGGAGGGGTAAGGGCACCGGGCGAGGGCGGGGAGCCAGGTGGAGCGGAGCTATGGGGTTTAAAAAAAAAAGAATATCTGTAACAATCTGAACAATAAAGAATATTTAAAAAAATAAAATAAAAATAAAAAAGATGTTTGCAGTATTCTTGTGCGTTTCAACCCTACTCAATTACAGGCACCTGAAATCTATCACTCAGGCACGTGGGGCCACATGTTCGGACCACAGGCTCAAGCTCACAACTATAGCTGTTGGCTATAATTGTGCTGGAAGGGCTCTGCCATCCAAGCTGGGTCTTGCACGTGGCAATGAGAGGACTGTGCCCTCTCAGTAGACCAAGGCTTGAACCTGTCCAAAACACTCTGGCCGCGCCCCATAGGCACTGAGTCCTCAGGGCTCCCAGAAGGAACATTCCTGATTTCTGACACCTTGATTTCTGACTTGTAGCCTTCAAAACTGAGAGAATAAATTTCTGTTGTTTGAAGTCAGCTACTTTGTGGTAATGTGTTACAGCAGCCCTATGAAACTCGTATGGATGGTTTCCTCCACTCAATTTTAAATAAACATAGAGTCAGTCTGAAAATGGCACTTTATGCAGAGACTAAGGGACAATGAAACAGAATCCTATATAATAAAAGTATAATATGCAAATTGTCCCCTTAACCAGGAGTTTGACCACACACTATGACATGCACTGACCACCAAGGGGCAGCATGGAACATGGCAGGTGTTGGCAATGCCCTGGTCTATTGGCCCACGTGGCAGCAGAGGGCAGGGTCCCTGCCCAGCTCCCAGGTGCTGAGGGAGCTGGGCAGGGGGTGGGGGGTTGGGGTGTGTGTGCCAGGCTCCAGGCTGGGATGGGGAATCGGGGGTGGGTTGCAGCAACCAGCCACCCACGACACCCGGGCAGAGGGGATGCAACCTCTCACGGGCTTCCTGGGGGCGGGGGTGACAGGACAGACGGAGATATGGAGAGAATGCGGGGTGTCTGCTGAGCTCGCTCTCAACTCCCCTTGCTAGGGGATGCTAGGGCTTGCACATCAAGGAAGCTCCCACGCTTAGGTGCTGGACATCCATGAGGAGCTCGCCCCGCACCCATGTGGCCACTTCTGAGTGAGCTGGGCTTCAGCTGCCAGGACCACAGGGTTCGGTCAGGCTCCTCGTGGTTCGCACAGGAGCCAGTCTGCGAGGCTAGCCAGGAGAGTGTGCTGCCTGCCTGGCTTCTGTGCGGCACCCCTGGGCAGCCCAGAGGCCCACGCTGCACCCCGGCTCGCGGCATTGACCACACTCACTGCATCTCCACGTGGGGACTCGGGTGCTGTGACTCAGATGGAAGGGAGCGTGTGGGGACCTAGGGGCTCCCAGGGTCCAGAGGTCACCTGTGATCTGCCCTTCTACACCAGACGCTCGCGCTTCAATTGCTTGCCGGGCCTAAGGACTGCACCCATACACAAATTTTGTGTACCAGGCATCTAGCAAGAGAAGAAAAGAGAAACCCTGGCCACTGTCTCTCAATAGTTAGTTTTGGTTCGCACACCAAGGGATCGAGCGTTCAATTCCCAGTCAAAGGCATGTGGGGTTTTGATCTTCAATGTGTGTCTCTCCCACATTGATGTTGTTTTCTCTCTCCCTCTCTTTCACTCTCTCTAAAAAAAAAAAAAAAAATGGAAAAAATATCCTCAGATGAGGATTAACCAAAAAAACTAAAAAACAAAAACAAAAGTTTCCAATAGAATGGTAGCTGTCGTGGCCAATGGAGAGAGAGCCCACAGTTCTTGCGGAAAAATTGGATGTAGGAGATGAGAGGACAGATCTAAATGTTTCTAAATATCTATTTGAAGATTGACAGCCATCAGAGAGGAGGGGGATTTGGAGGTGGGTGGAAAAGGTGAAGAGATTAAACAAAAACAAAATAAAACAAAACTCACCAAATAGCAGTGTGGTGATTACCAAAAGAAAGAAGGGTAGGAGAAGGTAGAAGAGGGTATAGGGGAGATAAATTGTGATGGAAGGACACTTGGGCTGGTTAATACACAATACATATAGAGATGCTATATTGTAGAATTGTACATCTGAGACCTATATAATTTTATTAACCAATGTCACCCCAATAAATTCAATGAAATAATATAAATAAATTAAATTTAAAACTCTATATAATAAAACCCTAAATGCAAATCTACTAAACGGCAGAACGACCAGTTGCTATGATGTACTCTGACCACCAGGGGCAGGCGCTCAATGCAGGAGCTGCCCCCTGGTGGTCAATGTGCTCCCACAGGGGGAGCACCACTTAGCCAGAAGCCAGGACTGGTGAGCTCAGCGGTGGAGGCGGGAACCTCTCCCGCCTCTGGGGCAGTGCTAAGGACCCCTCGAGGGGTCCAGGACTGTCAGAGGCACAGGATGGGCTGAGGGACCTCCCACTCTCCCAGTGCATGAATGTCATGCACTGGGCCTCTAGTAAGTAAGTAAGTAAATGAATAAATAAATAGATAAATAAATATCTGTTTGGAGGTATTAAACAGACAACTGGATCTGGGTTCTGGAGCTCAGCACAGAGGCCCAAGCTTTAAAAAAAAATTTTTTTTAATGCAAATTTGGGAGTTACCGTTATGTGAGCAATCTATGAAGCTGGGGACTTGTCAGATCACCAGGGATATAGTGTAGATGGAGAGGAGGGACAAGCCAGTACTGAGAACAGAGATTGGCTCTGTACCCTGACTACACCAGAGCTATTCCAATACTGAGCCCCACCCCCAGAGATTCCCGTTTAATTAGTGTGCAGTGGACCCCATTCTCAGTTTTAAAAGAAAACCCTCAGGCAATTATAATGTGTAGCCAAGACTGAGAGCTACTCATGTAGTGATCAGAAAGAGGAGAGCTACAAGGGGAATGTGGGAGCGATGAGGGAGACAGCGAAAAGCCAGAGGGATGTAGGCCCGGAAGCCAAGCAAATTTGGATACGGCTAAGTGCCAGTCATTGGAGACCAGCTCCCCTGCCATCTTTCCTGACTGTCTGGGTCCTAGCAGCTTGAGATGAATCGATAGGGTTCTGGCCATAGGTATTCTATTGTGTAGATGACGACAAGGGCAGGCCGGTGGGCTCAGCTCATGACGCTCCCCAGACTGAGGGCTGGAGACCAGAATTGCCTTCTTTCATCAGCTCCTTTTATCTCTACCTGTAGGTCAGTAGCAGCTGTGCTTTCCGAAAGGGACGGAGAGGGAAGTTTATTTGCACTCTTGATTTCAAAAAGGACAGAAAATATTGGAGGGCTCGGAGATAAACTTTGAACCACTGGATAAATAAATTGTTGTTTTGTCTCCTTTTATCCCTGCAAAGTTTTGGAAGAAAAAAGCATGACTATTAAAGAGCTGCCCCAAGGAGCTTCTTTCATAAAGCCAGGCCAGGACCACATCATTAGTGGCAACCAACACAGTATTTCCAGTTATTTGCACAGATCAGAGAGCTGAGGAGCTTGCTCCAAGGAGAGGGCACCTGGAGGCAGTTTAACCTTTTTGAGGTTTTGGCAAAGGACACCCAGGACCTGTCCAGTCAAATCCCGTCGACATCATTTCTTTTCTTTAAGAGGAGACAAAGTGTCAACCTCCTGGAAGCCCCAACGCCCCCTCCCCCCCACTCCCCCCAAGGTTTCTAGTGTAATGGGATGAAATCTGAACTATGTTCTTGGTCTAAAGGGCAGAGCTCGTGTTAGGGCCAGAATTCTGGAGGCAGAGGGAGAAGAGAAGGTTCCAGCATTTCGTGAAATCTCCTTATTTCTCTGCCCTCGAACCCCACTGCCTCTTCTTATCTAGTGTCCTTGTCATCGGCTGCACACTCATATGGAGTCTAGGTCAGACCTTGCTAGGTGGCCCCACCAACACATCCACCCTCACACTCCTCCCACGGCCCCTGGGATCTGGGCTGGAGCGGGAACTGCTTGCCTGTCGCTGTAATTCCCACCAAAAGTGGCTTTGAGGCAGAGCCTTCAAGCCTCAAGGCAGACTTCTGTTTTAGTCCAGCCTCTCCCAAAGCAACTGCAGCCGAGGGCAGGCCCCAAGACTTGAGGGATGGAGTGACTCCCAGCCGCGGCATGTGGATGCATTATTTATGATGCATGGCTCCCAGGCACCAGGGAAAATGGAAAAGGCACTTGGGCCTGTGCTGATTAAACTAAATATTTAAACAGGAATCAAGAATTGAGGCAGAATTCGTTTTTCTTCAGTGAGGCAGAGAGCGCCACAAATGTCTTCAAGGCTGGGGACTTGGTAAACACCACACAGATGATGAGGAAGAACTGGGAGCCGAGGTCTATGGCTCTCCTGCACGGTGAGCTCCCACCCAGCTCCCTCTTTCAAGCAAATCTAAAAGGTTTGCAGGCTACATGGGAGTCAGAGCAGGGGAGGGGAGAAGGGAAGACAGAGCAGTGGTCATAGCCACTGTGGGAATGAGATTAGGAGATGCCAGAACAAAGTCAGTTTGGATTCATGCCTCTGGCTGTTATTTCTGCAGCGACTGCCATTTCCTTGTCTTAGAAGATCTGTCCTATTGCATTCACCCACATTATCACTCTTACCTTTAGATTAGTTGAAAGGAGGGTGGTGGGATGTTGGGCAACCGTGAACTAAAACTCTTGTCTTGATTCTTCTTATTTTGTATTTTTTTTTCTTTTAAAAAATATGTTTTTATTGATTTTAGAAAAAGGGTAAGGGAAAGGGATAGAAACATCAGTCAGCTACCTCCTGTATGCCCCTTACTGGGGATCAAGCCCACAACTGGGCCTGTGCCCTGACCAGGAATTAAAGCAGAGACCCCTTGGTGCACGGGTCTAAAGTCAACCAACTAGCCACACTGATCAGGGCTGTCCTGAGTCTTCTAATCCCACCTGAGACAAGTCTCAATCAGGAAAACTACCTCCACCCACTGCACACAAACAGGAGCCTGGCCCTTATTTATAGAGTCCAGAAATCCCCCGATTTGAGGAAAGACAAGATCCCCAAAGGAAATTTCCTGGTGGAAAGAAACAGCTGTCCTTTGCTCTATGTTTTCCTACTGCATTTTCTCCTCCCTGTGGGATTCCTCACTTGCATTTTCACAGAAGTCACCTTCCCTGGCCCCCCAGAGATGTGCTTTCTCTCAGTCCCAGCATGAACAAGTGCCCTTTTCCTGCTTTCCTCTAAAGACAGCTGAGACAGGCTCTTGTTTTCAAAATTAATTTTTATAAGGAACTTGGGAAAGAAAAGAAAATAATTGCAGAAAATACAAATGGATAAGTCCAGTGCAACATTTTTGAGATTCTTGTACTTAGTCAATGTGCTGTACTCTGGGTTACCTTGGATGAAATAGCATTCTGGTTCTCAAGGGGTTCACTATCCAATGGGAGAGGCAGGCTTGAGGATATATAAATTATAATCTAATATGGACTATAATACCCTTGAATTGGAAGCAATTAATATAGTTGCTGTAATGGCAGGGTTTGTCAGAGAAGGATGGAAAGAAGGTAATATTTGATCTGGATCTTCAATTAAAGTATGGATTTTGTCTGGGAAAGTGTCAGAAAGGACATTCCAGACAAAGGGAACTGCATCTAGGTGGTACATGCATGACATATGAGAACCAACAGCAAGTTGGTTCAAGGCCATATTGAGTGCCAAGGTAAGGAGTTTGACCTAAACCAACATGAGTATACAGGGTATCCCAAAAAAATGTATATACACTGTAACAGGTGATGGCTCATTTGATAGGTCTTTCTTTGCAGATGTAATCCATTGGAATTAACTATACAAAGTGGGTATACATATTTTGGGGACACCCTGTATTTGTATTTAAGAAGTATACACTCGTGCACTGCTGGTGGGAATGCAGACTGGTGCAGCCACTGTGGAGAACAGTATGGAGTTTCCTCAAAAAATTAAAAATGGATCGCCCCTTTGACCCTGTGATCCCACTTCTGGGAATATATCCTAAGAAACCAGAAACACCAACCAGAAAGGGCATATGCATCCCTATGTTCATAGCAGCACAATTTACCATAGCTAAAATTTGGAAACAGCCTAAGTGGCCATCAGCAGACGAATGGATTAGAAAACTGTGGTACATCTACACAATGGAATACTATGCTGCTGTAAAAAGGAAGGAGTTCTTAGCATTTGCAGCAGCATGGATGGAACTGGAGAACATAATGCTAAGTGAAATAAGCCAGTCAATGAAAGAAAAATACCACATGTCCTCACTCATCTACGGATAATAATAACCATTATAAACTGGTGAAC
>PVJC01023261.1:0-26533 GCA_004026665.1 Murina feae | reverse complement strand
AAACGGGGGAGATGCCGGAGACCAGTCATTGTCACTTAGTAGAGAAATGTGCCTAAAGGCTGGTCGACCTTAATTCCCCTGAATAGTGGGGGAGCTATTCACCCATTGTTTAGATGTAGACTTTGATAGTTAAAACAGCCCTCCACCTCTGTTACTGATATGTAAATTCTTGTTGCCTCTTTGTTGTTGGAGTTTCATGTCCTTAGGTTAAGGATGTGATTGTGTTCCCCTTTGCCTTAATAAAAGCTTTGAGCAAGGCCGGTGTGGTGGGCAATCTTACCCACTAGAGGTAAAGTTGCCACGCCTGGTCCCCATTATTCTAAATTAATTTTCTTCTAGTCTCTTCATTTTGCGTGCGGCCTCCTCCAGAACTCGAACCTGAACGGGAACCCTGAACCACGCGGGACGTGTAAGGGGCTCCCGCAGCATGAGTAATTTTGTCAACAATGTTTTGAGGCAGTAACAGTTTATAACTAATTGAGTGAATTATTGTTTCAGGTACTGTGCTGTGTCATACACAGATTTCATTTTATCTTTGCAACAACTCTATACAGTAGGTACTATAATGACACAGATGAGAACACTGAGGTATAGAGAGATCAGGTAACTTGACCAGTGAAACCTGGAAGTGGCCGAGTCTCATTTCAAATCCATGAGCCATGCCATTTAACCATTACATTCCACTCAGTATTGTGCTAGAGCCTGCTCTTACTGGCTCACAAATTTTCAGGAATTTTATAAGCTGGTGGTTAAACATGTTCATTATTAAAAATTAAATTATATAATCTTAAAAGTGAATAAATTACATTAAAACCAAAGGTATTACATACTCTAAATTCATCACTCCTCAATTATTTACTACACTTTACTGTTCTGACTCTTGACATTATTTATATCTTTTGGGTCTTTCTGGTAGAATATAATAGTGTATTACTGCATGTTTCTCCTCAGCTCTGCATTTAGTGGCATCACATTAGCAGCTAATATCAGCCATGGATGGAGAATTTATGCCACAGAAATTGGCCAATAGTGTAATCAGAGTTTTGTTTTCTTTGATTGAGAGCCAGTTGTTAAACATTTATCGGCACAACACTGACCACACTGGTGGTGGTCTTGTCAGAATGTGTTATATTATGCAGATGAAAATCTATTTAAGCAGACTTGATGTAGATATTTTCAAAGATGGAAGAATTGTCCCTGTCAACTATTTTAGTTGATTCATATCTTCACTAATTGTCATCATTGCAAAGTTTTCAGTTCACATATGGATTGCTGGATATATTATGTCATGCCCTGTCCCTGTCCCCTCCCTTTGTAGCCTTTGTTATCTTAAGGACTCTAGTTTTCTAATTTTATGTTTAAGTACCAACCTTACTGGCTTAAAAATGTAAGCTTTTAACAGTGCTCTCTCTGTTCCGTATCCTTCAGATGAAAAGTGGAGTTGGGTTGCGCCAGAGGAGAGAAATTAAGAAGGGGAATATTGGAGTAATGACTGCAATGGGAGAAAAGGGAATCTATTTCCTGGGCCACAGGTGCAGGCGCCCTGCTGGCAGTTCCTCCAGGTGGCTGCAATCTGGGACCTCGGTGTGGGTGGCTTGTCTGTCTCCTGGGCTGAAGCCAGCCGCAGGCGCTGGGGCCCAGCTTCTCAGTCTCCCCAAGGACATGGGGTGGGTGGATGTGGAGCAGGTGGCTTCTCTGACTGACAGCGGCCTAGGATCACAAGGTAGGCAGCTTCTTTATCTCCTGAGCCATTCTTGGGCTTCTTCATCTCCTGGGCCAAAGCTAGCCTCAAGCACTGGAGCTGGACTTCTCTGTCTCCCCTGACTTCTGCATCTCCAACAGGCCTGGAGCCAGGAGGCTTGCATGGTAGCCGTAGCTGCAAGGCAAGTATCCTGACTCTGGCCTCTGCCATCTTTGTTGGGTTAATTTGCATATCACTCCTGATTGGCTGGTGGGCGTGGTTTGTGGGTGTGGCGAAGTGACAGAGTGATGGTTAATTTGCATCTTTCTCTTTTATTAGTGTAGATTCCTTTAAAAAAGACAGTCTCTTGCCCTGCTTACCAGTTTCTCTCTCCCTAGAGGGATCTACTTTATTTTATTTTGCAGTTTCTTTTGGTGTTTCCTTCATGTCTCTAACAAATATATTTATGTTGCTATTTTGTAATTGTTTTTTAAAGTTTAATCCTTATCAATATTTTCTTACCAAGGTAATAATAATTTAGTACTTTTTTATCCTGAATACAACACATATGCACATGCACGCACAAACACACATGCATATCTCCTATGCCCCAATCTCACTCTCACCAAAATCATAATTTTGATTGAAATCAGTGTTTACATTATTATGAATTTTAAATGCTTGTCACAGCGGTGCTGTGCATTTAAAGATTACTTTTTTTTGGTAAACTTCTTAAAAATCATTTTTTGCTAATACTTTGCATGACAGTTGACATACAACATTATATTAATTTCAGGTGTACATTCCAGTGATTAGACATTATACAACTTATACTAAGTGTTCTTCCCATTAAGTTTCATACCATCTGACATCATACATAGTTATTAGAATGTTATTGACTATATTTCCTATGCTATACTTTACAACCCCATGACTGTTCTGTAAATACCAATTTGTACTTCTTAATCCCTTCACCTTTTTCACCCATATCCCAAACCCCCTTTCATCTGTATCTATGTCTGTTTTTGTTCTGCTTGTTTTTTTTAATTCAATTATTGATAGATATGTATTTATTGCCATTTTATTGTTAATATTTTATCTCTTTTTCTTCTCCTCCTCATCCTTCTTCAAAAAGATGCTCTAACATCCTATATAATAAAAGGCTAATATGAAAATAGTCCCCTCGGGAGTTCGACTGACCAGGAGTTCAATCACTCGCTATGACGTGAGTTGACCACCAGGGGAAAGCCAGGGGAAGGAAGGCCCCAATCAGCCCTGAATGCCAGCCAGTTCTAGAAACCCTACCCATGCATGAATTTCATGCACCAGGCCTCTAGTTTTATGTAATACTGATTTGGTGGTGATGAACTCTAGGTTTTTCTTGTCTAGAAAGCTCTTTATCTATCCTTGATTATAAATGATAGTTCTGCTGGGTAATCTTGGTTGTAGGTCCTTGCTTTTCATCACATTGAATATTTCTTGCCAGCTCTTCTAGCCTGCAAAATTTCTTTTAAGCAATCAGCTGACAGTCTAACCAACTGCTTTTGTCTTGCTGCTTTTATGATTCTTTTTGTCTTTAAGTTTTTTCATTTTAATTGATGTATCTTGGTGAGGGCCTCTTTGGATTCATCTTGTTTTAGACCTTGCACATCCTGGACTTACTTGTATGTCTATTTCCTTTACCGGGTTAGGGAAGTTTTCTGTCATTTTTTCAAATAAGTTTTCAATTCCTTGCTCTCTCCTTCTGGTGCCCTTATGATGCAAATATTGGTATACTTGAGGTTATCCCAGAGGCTCCTTACACTATCCTCAATTTTTTGGATTCCTTTGCTTTTCTGATTGGATGCTTTTTGCTTCCTTATATTTCAAATCAATCATTTGATTCCTGGGTTCATCCACTCTACAATTAATTCCCTATAAATTATTCTTTATTTCAGTTAGTGTATCCTTCATTTCTGACTGTTTTTTTAATAGTTTCCCTGTCCTATTTTATGCTAAATTCCTTCAGCATCCTTATGCCAGTGTTTTAAACTCTGCATCTGGTAGATTACTTGTCTTCATTTTGTTTAGTTCTTTTTCTGGAGTTTTGTGGCTCTCTTGACTGAAAGCCTTAAATAGACTTTCCCTATCCCATTGTATGTTCTTGCCTTCTTTGTCAGATATTAATTGAACATAATGGCATGGGTTTATTTCTGAGCTTTCCATTCTATTCCATTGATCTATATGTCTGTTTTATGCCAGTACCATGCTGTTTTGATTGCTCTGGACTTGTAGATATCAGATAGCATGATACTTCCAAATTTGTTCTTTCTCAAGATTATTCAGGTTTTTTGTGGTTCCATGTAAATTTTGTGAATATTTGTTTTAATTCTGTGAAATAAACCCTTGGCATTTTGATAAGAGTTGCATTGAATCTGTAGATTGGTTTGGGTAGTATGGATTTTTAGTCATGTTAATTCGTCCAATCCATTAGCACAGTATGTGCTTCCTTTTATATGTAGCTTCAGTTTCTTCTTTCAGTATCTATAATTTTCCAAATTTAGGTCTTTTACCTCTTTGGTTAAACTTATTCTAAGGTACATTATTTTTTCTTGATGCAATTGTAAGTGGAATTGTTTTTTTAGTTTCTTTTTCTGATAGTTTATATAGGTATATAAAATTACAACTGAATTTTTAATCTTTATTTTTTTTATCCTGCTACTGTACTGAATTTCTTAGTTTCAGTAGTTTTTGGTGGTATTTTTTGAGTTCTCTATGTATAGTATCATGTCATCTGCAAATAATGACAATTTTACTTTTTCCTTTCCAAATTGGATGCCTTTTATTTCTTCTGGTCTTATTGCTGTGGCTAGGACTTCCAGTACTATCCTATATAATAAAGAGGTAATATGCAAATTGACCATCACACCCACGCACAAGACGGCCGCCACCATGTGGGCACAAGATGGCCGCCACAAGATGGCCAGCAGGGGAGGGCAGTTGTGGGCGATTGGGCCGGCAGGGGAGGGCAGTTAGGGGTGACCAGGCCAGCAGGGGAGGGCAGTTGGGGGGGACCAGACCTGTGGGGGGGCAGTTAGGGGTGACCAGTCCTATAGGGGAGGCCAGTTAGGGGCAACCAGGCCAGCATTAGAGGGCAGTTAAGGGCAACTAGGCCAACAGGGGAAGGCAGTTGGGGGGGACCAGGTTGGCAGGGGAGGGCAGTTAGTGGTGACCAGGCCAGCAGGAGAGTGAAGTTAGGGACTACTAGGCTGGCAGGAGAGGATAGTTGGGGGTGACTGAGCAGGCAGGAGAGGGCACTTTGGGGCAACTGGGCTGGCAGGAGAGAGCAGTTGGGGTTACTGGGCCTGCAGGGGAGGGCAGTTTGGGGGGACCAGGCCTGCAAGGGATGGCAGTTGGGAGCAAATGGGCCTACAGGGGAGGGGGGGCAGTTTTGGGGGATCAGGCCTCAGGGTAGGGTAGTTAGGGGTGACCAGGTCAGCAGGGGAGGGTAGTTCAGGGTGACTGGGTTGGCAGGGTATGGCAGTTGTGGGGGGCCAGGCCTGCAGGGAAGGGCAGTTGGGGGGGCAGTTAGGCATCAATAAGGCTGGCAGGGGAGTGGTTAGGAGGTGATCGGGCTGGCAGAAAGGTGAGCGTTTGGGAGCCATCAGTCTTGGATTGTGAGAGGGATGTCGAACTGCCAGTTTAGGCTTGATCCCACAGAAATCAAGCCTAAACCAGCAGTCAGACATCCCCCAAGGGGTGCCAGATTGGAGAGGGTGCAGGCTGGGCTGAGGGACACCCTCCCCATCCCCAGTGCAGGAATTTTGTGCATCAGGCCTCTAGTGTTGAATAAGAGTGGTGAAAGTGAACACCTTGTCAAGATTCCTGATCTTAAGGAAAACACTTTTAGTTTTTTCCCATTGGGTCTGATGATGGCTGTATGTTTATCTTATATGACCTTTATATGTTGAGATATGCTCCCTCTATTACCACTTAGTTGAGAGTTTTTATCATAAATGGGTGCTAGATTTTGTTAAATGCTTGTTCTTTATCTTTATATATGATCATATGATTTCTATCCTTCATTTTTTATGGGATGTATCATGTTAAATGATTTGTGGATATTGTACCAATCTTGCATCCCAGGAATAAATCTCACTTTATCATGGTGTATGATATTTTTAATGTATTGCTGGATCCAGTTTTCTAATATTTTATTGAGAATTTTAGCACCTATGTTCATCAGGTATATTGGCTTATAATTTTATTGTTGTTGTATCTTTATCTAGTTTTGGAATTAGGATAATGTTGCCCTCATGAAATCACCCAAGAGTTTTTCCTCCCAGAGATTTTTGGAATAATTTAAGAAGGATAGATGTTGGTTCTTCTTTTGATATTAAGTAAAATTCACTTAATAAGACATCTAGTCCAGGGCTTTAGTTTGATGGAAGGGTGTGTGTGTGTGTGTGTGTGTGTGTGTTTTAAGTTACTGCTTCAATTTCAGTAGTTGTAATTGGTCTGTTCAGATTTCCTTCTTTTCTTCTTGATTCCATTTATATTGGAAGATTGTATGTTTCAAGAAATTTATGCATTTCTACCAGGTTGTCCAATTTGTTGGCATATAGTTTATAGTATTTTCTTATTATTCTTTGTATTTCTGTGGTGTAAGTTGTTACTTCTCCTCTTCCATTTCTGCTTTTGTTTATTTGGCTCCTCTTTTTTTCTTGATCAGTCTAGTTAAAGGTTTACCAATCTTGTTATCTTTTCAAAGAACTAGCTCTTGGTTTCATTGTCTTTTGTATTGTTTGTGTGTTGTTTTTTTTTTTAGACTCTATTTCATGTAATTTCTCTCTGATCTGTAGTGTTTCTTTTCTTCTATTCAGTTTGGCCTTTGCTTGTTGTTCTTTTTCTAATTCCTTTAGGTGTAATGTTAGAGTGTTTATTTGAGATTTTTCTTCTTCTTGAGGTAGGCCTGTGTTGCTTTGAGTTTCTCTCTGAAAGACTGCTTTTGCTGTGTCCCATAGATTTTGTGTAATTATGTTTTCATTTTCATTTGTTGAAAGATAACTATTGATTTCTTTCTTGATTTCATTGTTATCCTGTTCATTTTTTACTAACATGTTATTCAGCCTCCATATGTTTTTCAGATTTTTTTTCTTGCAATTGATTTCTAGTTTCAAACCATTCTGGTCATAGAAGTTGCTTGATATGATTTCAGTCTTCTTGAATTTATTGAGACTTATTTTATGTGCTGACATGTTGTCTATATTAGTGTTTAATGTGCAAATTAAAAGAATGTATATTCTGTTGCTTTGGGGTGAAATGCTCTTAAAATAGTATTTAAATCCCTTTGGTCTTGTGTGTAATTTAAAGCAGCTGTTTCCTTCTTTTTTTAAAAAAAAAATATATTTTATTGATTTTTTACAGAGAGGAAAGGAGAGGGATAGAGAGTTAGAAACATCGATGAGAGAAGCATCGATCAGCTGCCTCTTGCACATCCCCTACTGGGGATGTGCCTGCAACCAAGGTACATGTCCTTGACCGGAATCGAACGTGGGACCCTCAAGTCCACAGGCCGACGCTCTATCCAGTGAGCCAAACCAGCTAGGACAGCTGTTTCCTTCTTGAGTATCTATCTGGATGATCTATCCATTGATGTCAATTTGGACATTAAAATCCTCTACTATGACTATATTACTGTCTGCCTCTCCCTTTGTGTCCATCAAGATTTGCTTTATATATTTAGGTGATCTTATGTTGGGTGCATAAAAGGTACAAGGGTTACATCTCCTTGTTGAATTGACCCCTTTAACATTATCTAGTGTCCTTCTTTGTCTCTTACAGCCTTTGTTTTAAAGTCTCTTTTGTCTGATATAAGTATTACTGCCCTGGCTTTTTAAATTTCCATTTGCATGAATTATCATTTTCCATGCCTTTATTTTAAGTCTGCATGTGTCTTTCCTTCTGAGGTGGGTTTCTTGCAGACAGCATATATTTTGGACCCTATGTGTTTTGGTTGGAGCATTTAAGTCATTTATATTGGAAGTGATTATTGATAGGTATATATTTATTGTAATTTTATTCTTTATAACTTCATTCCACTTTTTCTTTCTTCTTAAAGAAGGCCCTTTAACATTTCTTGTAATACTGGTTAGTTGGTGATAAACTCATTTAGCTTTTTCTTGTTTGGTAAATTCTTCATTTCATTTTCAATTTTAAATGATGTCCTTGCTTGGTAGAATAGTTTTGATTGTAGGCCTTTGCTTTTCATTACTTTCAATATTTTGTGCCAGTTTCTTCTGGCCTGAAGTGTTTCCATTGAGAAATAGCTGACAGTATAATGGAGCTCCCTTATAGTAACTCTTGTTTTCTTGCTGATTTTAATATTTTTTCTTTGCCTGTTATGTTGTGTCTTGGTGTGGGCCTTTTGGGGTTCATTTTGTTTGGAACTCTCTGTGCTCCCTGGACATGTATGTCTTTTTTTCTTCAGCAGATTAAGGAAGTTTTCAGCCATTATTTCTTCAAATAGATTCCAAATCTCTTGCTTTCTCTCTCTTCTCTTTCTAGTATCCCTAGATGCAGGTGTTGTCATGCTTGAGGTCTCTTAGACTTCCCTCAATTCTTTAAATTATATTCTTTAAATTATATTTTTATTTTTACTGCTCTGCTTGGGTATTTTCTGTTACCTTGTCCTTTGGATTGCTATACAGTCTTCTGTTTTATTTAACTTGATGTTGATTCTTTGTAATGCAGTCTTCATTTTGGATATTGTATTCTTCATTACTGGCTGGAGTATTTTTATGGTTTCTTTTTAAAAAAATATATTTTTATTAATTTCAGAGAGGAAGGGAGAGGGAGAGAGGGATAGAAACATCAATGATGAGAGAATCATTGATTGGCTGCCTCCTGCATTCCCCCTACTGGGGACTGAACCCGCAACCTGGGCATGTGTCCTTGACCAGAATTGAACCTGGGACCTTTCAGTCCACAGACCAATGCTCTATTCACTGAGCCAAACTGGGTAAGGGTTTTTTATGGTTTCCTCTTTTATACTTACTAATTACTTGTTTAAGTTCCCACTGAGCTCATCCATTCTCCTAAGTTCTTTGAGCATCCTTATAACTACTATTATGAAATCTGTATTTTGTAGATTGCTTGCCTCTCTTTCACTTAGTTCTTTTTCTGGTGATTTCTCCTTTTCTTTGAAGGGACATATTTCTTTTTGTCCTCATTTTGACCACCTCTCTGTATATGTTTTTGTGTATTAGATAGATCTGCTATGTCTTCCAGTCTTTGTATGGTAGCCTTATGTAGTATGTGTTGTGTAGGGCTCATTAGTGCAGTTTCCCTTATCACCCAAGCAAAGTACTCCAGGAATATCCTTTGTGTGAGTAATGTGATTCCTGCTGTTATAGTTGAGTGACTATTGGTCTTGGCCCCTATGTAAAATGGTTCAATCCTCAAGTTGGCTGACTGTGAGGATAGACCCTGACCATAGTGTACGAGCTGCTGTGTGGGTGCTAAACACACAAAGCACAATTCGCCCAAGCACTGTCTGGTGCTATCAAGATTTCCCTTGGGATGGGTCACTAGTGGAACTTATTGGGTTCTACTCTGAAGTGATGTGAAGTCCACTATCAGGTGTGTTGGTTCTGCTGGGGCCTCTTAAGAGAGACTCTGGTGCAGGTCAATGTCAGATGCTGCCTGTAACCAATCCTAGGATACCTGTATGGACTTACCAGGTGATTCAAAATTTGTGACTGTCTCTGCTGGCCCTGGCTTTGGGTTGCCAGGGTCAAGCTGTGTACCAAGTTCAGCTTCTATCAGCTCATAGCCTAGGGGCTGGTCCAAAGCCCAAGCAAAAGGCCCAAGCCACCAATATCTGCCTCCACTTGTTGACTACTCTGCCATCACTTGAAGCTGCCTGGACTTCCTCCAGAGCCTTCTCATCAAAGTCTGTAGAGTATGCCCAGGCTGGCCACAGCCTACCATCTGTTCCACAATGTGAAAGCTCAGCAGGATGGAGCAACAGCAGATTCAGAGGATGGGGCTAGTAGATCTCCTCCTTGGGGATGGTACCAATCAGGCATTTAAGGGCAGGAATAGTGGCCCCTACTCGAGCTATACCACTCAATCTCTGTCCTAGTCTGCAGCCTTAGCTCTCCAAGAAAGAGTGCTGCACAGGTCCAGGCTGGGTGCAGCCAGCAGACTTTTCTGTGGGGCATGAGCTTGGCAGGGTGGGGCCACTGAGAGTTGGGATGTTGGGGCTAATGGGTCTCCTGTTTGGAGCATGGCACTCATCAGGCACTTGATGAGGGAATGGCCCCTGTTTCATAGTCACACAATTCAGCATCTGTCCAAATCTCCAACAAGAGCTCTTCAGTAAAAAGTATACAAGTCCTGGCTGGGTGCAGCTAGCAGATACCTCTGCAAGGACATGAGCTTGGTAGACAGGGCAATCAGGAGTTGGAAGGATCTGGGACTAGTGGGCCCCACTGGGGTGTGCACCAGTGGCACACAGGGCAGAAAATGTCCCCCACTTTGGAGCCACACAACTCATTGTCTGAATCTTTGACAAGAGCTCCTCAAGGACAAAAGTGCACCAAAGGGCATGAGCTCTGCAGGGTAGGACCACCAGGAATCAGAAGGACAAGATTAGTGCATTTCCCCATGCTGGTGCTATATGGATATGAGTGCCTGACCCAGGGAAGATGGTATCTCAGTGTGGTGTGGGTTAGGGACTCTGTACACTTGGGAGCTGATACTCCAGATCTCTCCTTGGGACCATGTAACCTAGTTCTCTGTATGACTCCAATTTGCTCTGATTCACCTTCCCCTGTCAGAGCTTTGGATGGGTGACTGAGAATGAGATTTTGTGCACTGACCTTTTGAGAAAGCATCTGGGATTTTAGCAGACTCCCATCTCTCCCTGGTGGGCAGAATCCCCACCGGTTTTCAGTCTGATGTTAGATGGGCTCCTCTTCCTGGGTCTGGTGTTCCAGGCTGAGAAACATGGCATGGGGTTGAGATCCCACACTCCTCAGGGGTAAACTTTGCTATTGAGAGATCCCTTGGGATCTCAATCACCACATGTGGGTGCAGGGCCAGCCCTTTCAGCATTTCAGCCTTTCTTACCAGTCGCTATGTAGTTTCTTCTGTAAATTCTTGATTTTTACACTTCTGTTAAGCTAGCCTTCAGTTGGTTATTCAGGTTGGTTGATCTATAATTCAGTTGCAAATCTGGTTTGGCCCTGGGAGGAGATGAGTATAGCTTCCACCTACACTGCAGCCATCTTGGATCCCCTCACTTTATACACTTCTTAATTGCTTGGATATCTAATCTAATAAAAGAGTAATATTGAAATTGACCATTTCTATGGGATGCCTAAGCCACACCCACCAGCCAATCAGAGCAGCTATATGCAAATTAACCCAGCCAAGATGGAGACTGGCAGTCACGGAGCTGGAGTAAACAGGCAGCTTCCATTGCACCAGGAGTAAACTGTCTGCCTAGGGCGACTGGGCTTCTTCCAGCTCAGGCAACACAGTTGCAATTATAGAAGCCACAGAGCTGAAGTAAACAGCAGGTTTCCGTTGCACCAGCGATGGAGGAAACTGTCTGCCTAAGCCAGCTGGGTGTCTATTAAGGCAACATTCTTTCAATTATAGAATCCACAGAGCTGAAGCCAATAGGAGGCTTTGTTACCTGCCTAGGCCTCAGCTTAAAGGAACAGTGTATCAATTATAGAAGATAAATAACCCCAGAAATCTGCTTCCAGCCAGCCTTGCTGAGACATTGGGTCAATGGGAGCTGTGGGCAGCCTAAAAGCATGAAAACAGCCCTCAGCCTCTCACCCAGGCTGCCCAGGTACCCCAGTAGGGACCCAAAACCTGAAGGGGCTGTGGGCAGCCTGAAAAAGCCCCTCGCTCCTCACCCAGGCTGCCCAGGCATCCCAGTAGGGACCCAAAACCTGAATGGGCTGTGGGCAGCCTGAAAACGGCCCTCAGCCCACCACCCAGGCTGATCACACCCCAGTGGGGTGAGGGTCCACACTGGGGGGCTTAGCCAGCCTGCAAACAGCCATCAGCCCCTCACCCAGGCTGACCAGGCACGCCAGCAGGTGGACATCCCCAGAGGGGTCCCAGACTGCGAGAGGGCACAGGCCGGGCTGAGGGACCTCCCAAGTGCACAAATTTTTGTGTACCAGGCCCCTAGTTTTATAATAAATACCATACCAATTTAAAAGAGAAAAGGAAAAATGTTATAGACCTCAGCTGTAGCTCCCACACAGATCCAAATTGATATAAAAATCCTTCCATGTGTTTTTCCCATGATATTTCCTTCAACCAGCTATGGTCTGGATGGGGGATTCATGCTCCTCTTTGCTGTGTTCTTCTCTGCATCTATAAGTTTTCTTATGCTTCAAGTAATAGAGAATTTACAAATCACAGTAGTTCAGTTTTTTCACATGGATTTTAATGGAAGGAAAGTCTAAACTGCAAGGCTTAGTTCATTTTATTGGTCTTAGAAACTTCTTTTATATTATTTACTAGGGGTCTGGTGCACGAAATTTGTGCACTAGAGGGGGGGGGGTCCTCAGCCCAGCCTGCCCCCTCACACATATTGGGAGCCCTCAGGGCATGTCCTACTGACGGCTTAGGCCCACTCCCTGCTCCCCTTGGGGAGTGGGCCTAAGCCGCAGTCTGGCCTCCCTTTGTGGGAGGCGACCAGGCTAATCAGGAAAAGCCACCAGCCCAATCTCCCCACTGCTACAGCCACTGCTAGTCACCGCAGCCACCAAGGTGTTTTCATCAACACATCCTCTAGCCCCTTCACCATGAAAAAATAACAACTTTCTTTAGGCATTTTCAAGATGTGTCTTTCATAGGATATGACATTTCTTTCTTTCTTTTTTCTTATCCTCACCTGACAATATGTTTCCATTGATTTTTAGAGAGTGTGGAAGAGAAGGGAAAAACAGAGAGAAACATCAAAGTGAGAGGAACACTTTGATTGGTTGCCTCCTGCATATGCCCTGTCCTGGGCCCTGGCCAGGAGGAACCTTCAACCTAGGTACATGCCCTTGGTAAGAACTGAACCCAGACCCTTCAGTCAGCAGGCTGAGGCATCATGCACTGAGCCAAACTGGCTAGGGCAGGATATGACATTTCTTAGCCCTCCAGCAGTGGACCTTCATTTTTTTTCTCCAAGAGTGTGGTGGCAAAACCCTGGATCACCTTTTTGGATTCTTATTACCCAAGTTACTAAGAATAGCCCTAACCCATTTGGCTCAGTGGATATAGCGTCAGCCTGCGGACTCAAGGGTGCCAGGTTCGATTCCGGTCAAGGGCATGTACTTTGGTTGCAGGCACATCCCCAGTAGGGAGTGTGCAGGAGGCAGCTGATTGATGTTTCTCTCTCATTGATGTTTCTAACTCTCTATCCCTCTCCTTTTCTCTCTGTAAAATATCAATAAAATATATTTAAAAAAAAAAGAATATTACCAGTGGCATACAGGGACATTAGCCAATGAGCGGTCAGAAAAGGTGTTTCCTCTGTAGTTCACACTCATCGCCAGCTCGCCCCTGCCCCTCCAATCCCAGCTCCACCCCTGTCCAGGCCTATAACCTCTGGCCGAGGATGCAGGCCTAGGCAGGGGACCCCAAGACCTCTGCAATCACTGGCTCTGCCCCTGCCCCCCAAGCCCCTCTGATTGCCAGCTTCACAGAGCCCAGGCCTCTACGATCACTGGCTCTGATCCTGCCCCCTGCCATTGCCGGCTCTGCCCTTGCCCCACTGGCAGCCTCTGGTCAGGGCTACAGGCCTGGGCAGGGAACCCCCAGCCCCCTCTGATTGCCTATTCTACCCCTCAGGCCCCCTCCTCCACTGCCACCTACCTGGCTAACAGGCCTGACCACTTCAGTGTGTTGGGGCTGAGCTGGACTGGGCACCGCCATTTGTGGCTATGGGTGCTGCTATCTTGTGACTATGGGGGTGGCCATCTTTGATGGCCTAATTTGCATATTACTCTTTTATTAGATAGGATCTTTTTCCCATGAATCCTTCAACGTAATTTTATAAGTTCAGAAATAAAATCTTCATAGACTTCTATAAAAATTGACTTAATGTAAATTAACTTGGGGTGAACAAGCATATATTCATATTTTTTCATTTGGTACAGTTATATTTTATATTTTTATTTAAATCGCCTTTAAAACAACTTTATAGGAGCTTTTAAGAATTTCTGTATACCACATTCCCTCTCTCTTTTAATTAATTATATACCAATTATAATCTTTATTCATTGCCTACACTTCAAGTTGTCTTCCATTGTCTTGCCTCTTGCAATCTGACTTTTATAACTCTTTAGTTTGACTAAATCCAGGTGCCTTTCTTCATTTTTATATTACCCAGCGTAATGAGATATATAAAATAGTTCTGCCCATGATTCTTATCCTTTGTCCAAATCTGTATTCATTTGTCTTTTCCTTTAACTGGCTCCTGTTTCTAATTTTCCTGTCTTTTCTCCATTCAACTGTAAGATCTTTGTTATACTAATCTGGTTCTCTATCCAGTGCTGTCTAATAGAACATTCTGTGATGATGGAAGTGTGTTTCCCAACACACTATCCATGTTTGGCTATTGAACACTTAAAATATGGGTAGGTATGACTGAGAAACTGAATTTAAAATATTTTTTAATTAATTTAAATTGTCATATGTGGTTAGGGACTACCGTATTGGACAGCATAACTTTATCTAGTATTTTACAGAAGGAGATCCCATCTATAAGTCTGTGTTCCATTAGTCAGTTTATTCACTGGAACATATTTGGGGCATTAGCAGCAAACTCCCTCCTTCTTAAGATTTCCCCATAAGGTACATGTCTCCAGAGTTTGTTTGTTTATTAAAATCTTTATTGTTGAAAGTATTACATATGTCCTCTTTTTCCTCCCTTTGACTCCTTCTAGCCCACCCCTGTTCCCCAATACAGGCCTCCTCCACCCTATTGTCTGTGCCCATGGATTATGCATACATGCCTACAAGTTCTTTGGGTGATCTCTTCCCTCCCATCCTCCTACCCCCATCTTCCCTCTGAGATTCGATAGTCTGTTCCATGCGTCTATGATTCTGGCTCTATTTCATTCAACACTTTATTTTGTTCATTAGATTCTACATATGAGTGTGATCATGTGATACTTGTCTTTTTCTGACTGGCTTATTTCACTTAGCATAATACTCTCCAGGTCCCTCCAGACTGACTCAAAGGGTAAGAGACTCTTCTTTTTTGCTGCTGTATCACAGCTTTTTTATTGACTAATCTACTGATGAGTACTTGAGCTGTTTCCAGATCTTAGCTATTGTAAATTGGGATGCTATGAATATATGAGGTGCATATATTCTTTCTCATTGGTGAATTGGGTCTCTTTGGGTAAATTCCTAGAAGTGGGATCACTGGGTCAAATGGTAGTTCCATATTTAATTTTTTTCAGGAAACTCCATGCTGTTTTTCCATAATGGCTATACCAGTCTGCATTCCCACCAGCAGTGTCCTATTTTCATGTCTTTTCTTCATTCAGTTATAAGATCTTTGTTATATTAATCTGGTTCTCTATCCAGTGCTGTCTAATAGAACATTCTGTGATGATGGAAGTGTGTTTCCCAACACACTAGCCATATTTGGCTTTTCTGCACATCCTCGCCAGCACTTGTCATTTATTTTGTTGATGGTAGCCATTCTAACAGGTATGAGGCGATACCTCATTGTCATTTTAATTTGTATCTCTCTGATGATCAGTGACTTTGAGCATTTTTTCATGTCTCTTGGCCATCTGTATGTTCACTTTGGAGAAGTGTCTATTTAAGTCCTTTGCCCATTTTGTAATTGGATTGTTTGTCTTCCTTTTGTTAAATTGTATGAATTCCTTACATTTTGAATATTAAATTTTTATCAGATGTTCCATTGCCAAATATGCTCTCTCATATAGTGGGCTCCCTTTTCATTTTGTTGATGGTTTTTTTGTGTTTTTTTTTTTGCTGTGCATAAGCTTTTTATTTTCATATAGTCTCTTTTGTTTATTTTCTCCTTAGTTTCCTTTGTCCTAGGAGATGCATCTGCAAACATATTGCTGTGAGAAATGTCTGGAATTTTGCTGCCTTTGGTTTCTTCTATGATTTTTATGGTTTCACATCTTAAATTTAAGTCTTTTATCCATTTTGAGTTTATTATTGTGTATGTTGTGAATTGATTATCTAGTTTCATGTTTTTTTGCATGTATCTGTCCAGTTTTCCCAGCACCAGTTATTAAAGGGACTGTCTTAACTCCATTGTATGTTCTTGCCTCCTTTGTCAAATATTAATTGAGCATAATGGGTTGGGTTGATTTCTGGAGTCTCTGTTCTGTTCCATTGATCTGTATGCCAATAGAATCTTCTGGGTTTCAAATTAGATTCACATCTAATAAGACCTTTTACTCTTCCAATAGTATACGTAAGCCTACTTACTATGTAGTTCTGAATGGATTCCAAAATTGATCATACCTTGACATTTTTGCTACAGTATTTTGCTCCCTAAGTCAAAAATATTCTTTTTTTTAAGAGTGTGGTTGGAACTCCAGGAACCTCAGAATCTCCTATACCAGAAATGTCTGTAGTCTTCTCCCATCAGGCTTCTTTTACTCAGCACTGTGGGGGAATGACACCTGTTTCAGAGCCACACAATTCAGTGTTTGTCCAAATATCCAACTAGATGTTTTTGGTAAAAAATATACCACAAGTTCTGGTTGGATGCAGCTAGCAGGGACTATTAGGTGTCATATAAAGCTGCTATTTTCCTGTAATACAGATTTATTCTTGGTAAGATGGACTATAATGTTCATGAGAGATAGATACAGGAGAAGAAATTTAGGAGAATGAGTGAGGAAACAGAAATAGTTGTACTTCTTTAGAAAGAAAGATCAACAGTGTGGACCTAACAGGGGATAAGTGAACAAAGCCCTCTTAGGTCTGGGTTGAGATAGGGGTCCAAGTAGGATAATATCCATGGCTGTACTTAGGAAGAACTAACTGGTGGGTGGAGGGGCTTTGTTTGAAGAAGAGAGTATAAAGGTACATATGAACAATATGTTATTGCGTTCCAATTTTGTACTGACCTAGTCTGGAGGCAGCTTTATTTTCAGCAGATGGTAAATAGTTAATGGAAAAGACTATATCTAATTAACCCAAAAATACTAACATGTGCAGTTCCAAAATGATCACTAAGCACTTCAAAACATGAAAATGACTCTATCATGGAAATAATTATATTTTGGAAACTACCAAAGCCTTGAAAATCATTTTGTTGATGGAGCTTGAATATGAAAATCAAGCTCATTTATACTACTCATAATCAGTATCATACTAACTAATTCTTTATGTGGTATATTGAATTTTTATGCACAGAATTTTTCTGTCTCAATAGAGTTTTAAAAAAGGAGAAGGACCTGTGTCTCAGACTTTTTTCTCCTCTATTAGATGCTCTAGTAGTAGATTCTAAATAGTTGAATATATCATTTGATGTGGCGTGTCAGTAAAAGGACTTTCTCATTTTACTCTAGTTTTACTCTAGTTTACAATAGTTTTCTTTCTCTTTTATATCAACCAATATCCTCTCCTGAAAATAGCAAGTATGTACTCTGAGGCATCATTTTTCTCTCAATGTTGATAAATGCTGACTTCTAGATTCCTCTAGACATTGAGGAGGAAAAACATTTCCCCTTTTGATCTGACAAAATTTTAGAAGTTGTTGAGCATTTTGTCAGGATTCATAGATTCAACAAAATGCTGCCGTTGCCCTAGGTACTGAATGCAACAGTAAGAAGGAAAAGAATTAAACAATTCCTATGCTTACAGATATTTTCATCTTATGAATAGGACTGGATAGTACAGGATGGACTAGAGACTTTAAAGACTAGAGGCAGGGAACTGTGATTATGATCTACACATTTGTCTCCAAATCTTTATCTTTTTGTCATTTAATTTTATCTACTTTTTGGTGGCCTGCATTTAACCTGTTTCCCCAGTCACCTCCTCCTCATTACCAGCACATATACTTTCCTGTAGCAGCTCTCTTCATTATTCTTGCTTTGTATTTTTTTATATTGCATAACCTATTTGAGAGATGCCAGAACCATGTACTTTCCTCATTCCTCCAATTAATTCTTCAATTTATTCTATAATAGTTTGCTTTCTCCTTGCAAAGGATAAAAGATAAATTTGCTTTCTTTATATTTTTCAGACTGGGAGTCTTGGTATGAAATTAAGGAATTATCTCCAAAATGGTACATTGATGACGAAGAGGAAATATCTCAGAACATAGTAATGGAGAATCTTATAAGTCATGAAGTTGAATGCTCCGGTTTCAGAAAAACTTGGAAATATAAGTGTGAATTTGAGAAGCAGCATGGAAATCAGGAGAGGCATTTCAGGCAAGTGGCAAGTCTTAAGGAAAGCTATGCTATGAAAAGAGACAATGACTATAATAATTCTGAAAGAAGTGTTATCTTGAAGTCAGTGCTTTTAATGCAACAGATAGTTCCCACAGTACAGCCAGTACAGAAATTTGATATTTATGATCAAATTTGTGCTCCACTGGGACCAAATTCAGTCCCAGTGGAGCACAAAAAACAAAGTGCTAATAAGGAATCTTTAACAGGTAATGAATATGAAAAATTTAACCAGAGTTCATATCTTAATAAAGCTAGAAGAATTACTCCTGGGAAGAAACATTATGAAAGTAATGATTTTTCAAATCTCTTAAGTTTCCACTCATTACTTATTCAACGTTAAACACATTTTGGAAAATTACCTGATGAATGTGGTGATGGCTTTAGCTGTTACTCATTCTTTACTCAACCTCAGCTAATTTGCAGTGCAGAGAAACCACATGCATGCAATTACTGTGGAAAAGTCTTTAACCATGACTTCTTTCTCAGTGAACATTAGAGAACTCATATTGGAGAGAAAACATATGAATGTAAAGAATGTAACAAAGCCTTTAGACAGAGTGCACACCTTAATCAACATCAGAGAATTCACACTGGAGAGAAACCCTATGAATGTAATCAGTGTGGAAAAGCCTTCAGCAGATGCATAGCCCTTACTCTGCATCAAAGAATTCATACAGGAGAGAAACCCTTTAAATGTAATGAATGTGGGAAGACCTTTGGCTATTGCTCACACCTTAATCAACATCATAGAATTCATACTGGAGAGAAGCCCTATGAGTGCATCAAATGTGGGAAGTTTTTCCGAACTGATTCACAACTTAATCGACATCATAGAATTCATACTGGAGAGAGACCTTTTGAATGCAGTAAATGTGGGAAAGCCTTTAGTGATGCTTTAGTTCTAATTCATCATAAGAGAAGTCATGCAGGAGAGAAACCCTATAAATGTAACAAATGTGGGAAGGCCTTCAGTTGTGGCTCATACCTTAATCAACATCAGAGAGTTCATACTGGGGAGAAACCCTATGTATGCAATGAATGTGAGAAAGCTTTCCATCAGATCTTGTCCCTTAGACTACACCAGAGGATTCATGTTGGAGAAAAACTCTATAACTGTTAATGAATGTGGAAATGATTTTAACTGTGCTTCAACCCTTAGACAGCATCAGTAAATTCATAATTAAACTCTCTGATTATAACAAGTACTAGAGGACTGGTGCATGAATTTTCATGCACCAGTGGGTCCCTCAGTTTGGCCTGTGGGATTGGGCTGAAACCAGCCAAGGGGTCCCAGATTGTGAGAGGGTGCAGGCCAAGCCAAGGGACCCCACCGGTGCACGATTGCAGCCAAGGAAAGATATGGGAGGTTGGCCAGCCAGGGAGGGACCACAGGAGGGCTCCAGGGCATGTCTGGCCTGTCTCATTTAGTCCTGATCAGATGGACCCCAGCAGCAAGCTAACCTATCTGTCAGAGCATCTGGCCCCTGGTGGTCAATGCACATCATAGCAACTGGTCAACCAGTCAACTGTCTGTCCCCTGGTGGTCAGTGCAAGCAATTGAGTGGCCTTAGCATATCATTAGCGTATTACACTTTGATTTGTTGAACAACCGATCACGACTAGACACATAGCATATTAGACTTTTATTATATAGGATAAGAAAAAGAACCTTTAGTCACCACTCAGTCCTTATTAAACAAATATCAATAAGTTATTTGGTTGGTAATTCTATGAATGTAGTACAAGCTTTTCCATATGTAAAGCTTTCAGCTCATGAGCATCCTTTATTTGAAATAGCCTGAGTAGTAGATATCTGTTACTTTGTGATATATTATTATGCCTTGAGACATTCCTCCCCATAAATGCATATGATTCTGATGCAATTATTAATCAGTGAGAGCAGTGAATTGGTCATAGGCTGACCAGTTATTATTTTCCTCAACCTAGCAAGTAAGGGATTGGCAAAATGCCCTGTCTATATCAATAGAGCCAGAGGGTAAGTATTATTATGGCTAGTAAAAGAAATTGCAGTTTCAAGGATTTAGTAAGATTACAAACTCATCAGCAGCTTTATTTGCCATTACATGAGAAAAGCTTTTCCAAGACAAACAACACAGAGGAAAATGGAGCTGAGAGACAGAAATGTGATGACATTGTTTGATCTCTTGGATCCAGTCATGTCTGAAGTCTACACCATCTTTCACTTTTTCATTTTTGTGATCCAATAAATTTCTTTCCTTTTTTTTTTCTTTAGTTAATTTGAATTGGATTTTTGTCTTTTGGAATTAGAGTCCTGACTCATATACTGTATATTTGCTACATATGTAAGAAATCCTTGAATACATATATATATTGATTTCAGAGAGAAAGGGAGAGGGGGAGAAAGAGATAGAAACATCAATGATGAGAGAGAATCATTGATCAGCTGCCTCCTGCATGCCCCCTATTGGGGATCAAGCCTGCAACCTGGGCATGTGCTCTGAGTGAGAATTGAACTGTGACCTCCTGGTTCATAGATTTGTGCTCAACCACTGAGCCACACTGGCTGGGTATGATTTTTTTATATTGCATAATTATTTATCCTAAGGAGAAACTCTGATATAACAAATATATCAAAGTTGAATACACAGCTGTCATAAAGCTGAGAGAATTACTTCATTTTATTAGTTGATAAAAATTAATTTTGTATTTATTATTCTGTTTCACAATATGGATGAATTTTTTTTACCATTACATTGTGTTTATTTTTATATTTACAGGCAAAGGACTATAACAGGATATTTCTTAGTTAAATCTACTTATAATGTTTTAGAATTACTTTTCTTAAGACAAAGCTGATGCAGGAAACTAATATTTTTTAAATAAAGTAACACAATGTCAATACTCACAACAACATGGAAAATCTCATTATGCTAAATGAAAGAAATCAAATACGAAGATTGCCTGTACTATGATTTCATTTAGGTGAAATTATAGAAAAGGCAAAAAATTCACCTAGTGACACTCTTTATCAGGCTTTTGTATAAGGAATTAAAATCATTTGTGACAGTGACTCACTATAGGCCTTCAAAGAAAGAATGTCTAGCTAAGAGAATAATGGATCCATTGGCTTAATGAATGGCTCCTCATCTTATAGGAATTATAAGATATTCTGCTGTCTGTGTGGGTTTAAACCTATTTTGTGATAGAATATAGTAAGACAGAATTGCAAATGAAGTCTTTTATGAGTGGGTTGTAAACATCCTTTAGGAAATTTATAGATAATTTCTTTGGAACTCAAGATATCAGATAAAGACATTGCTAGCAGATAGAATTAGCCATTTTCAAGTAACGGTGAAAATAAAGAAGTTGGAGGCTAAATGGAATAAATCATTACCATTCTTCAGAGTAATGAGGAACATGTGTGAGGCCGCATGTTCCTATTTTATGAGTGGATGTAGGGAGGTAAACCTTGAACAGTTAGAACTGATTAGAATCTTGGGCATTTTCTGGAGATCTCCTTTAAAAACAAACCAGAACAAATGAGTTAGAAAAGAGTGAAGGATTTACATATGTGCATGGAGCAAAACAATGGCTACTGCTTTCACAATTTCTTTAATAGTCAATTTATACTTATATATATCTAACAAAAATTTAAAAAATATTTTTGTCAAGTATTAAGACAAATTCCCTTTAAATTACAGATTTAGAATATTTAAATATTTCAGACCTTGAACAGGAACAAATATACTGGTAATAAAACACTGTTGAACTACATTATATCAAATAAAAGACATAAGCTAAATTCATGTCAACATTTCTTTATCCCTTCTTATATATTCTGGAGATACAGGATTACTTACTTTAATACTTTCTAAGGGTAGAGTATAACTTATTATTTTGGAAAGCTCCCAAAGGTTACAGTAACCTTACCAGGCCTGAAGGAACAAACGTAAAAGACTCAGATAATTGAAAATCCTGAGTTACTCACTAATTGATTCTTGATCTAAGTATGGTACCAAATTTCTTCCTCCATGGTACCCGAACCACTGATTGATTCTTTCTTTGTTTTTATAGTTCAACTTAATTTGTAATGTTGATAAAATCTTTACATCCATGCTTTTAGTGTAGGTGTTTATAGTTTACTAGGGACCCAGTGCACAAAAATTTGTGCACTCAGAGGGGGTCCCTCAGCCCGGCCTGTGCGCTCTCACAGTCTGGGACCTCTCGGGGGATGTCCACCTGCTGGCGTGCCTGACCAGCCTGGGTGAGGGGCTGAGGGCCGTTTTCAGGCTGCCCACAGCTCCCATTGACCCAATGTCCCAGCGAGGCTGGCTGGAATCAGGTTTTTAGGGTTTATTTATCTTCTATAATTGAAACTTTGTTGCCTTAAGCAGAGGCCCAGCCAGCCTATGCAGGCAATTTCCTCCATCGCTGGTGCAATGGAAGCCTCCTGTTTGTTCTAACTCTGTGGCTGCTGGCTGCCTTCTTGGCTGGGTTAATTTGCAAACAGTTGCTCTGATTGGCTTGTGGGCATGGCTTGGCTGGTGGGCATGGCTTAGGTGTAATGGAGTGAGGGTCAATTTGCATATTAATATTTTATTAGATTGAATAATCTAGGATTCTCCTTATAGCAAGGTACTAAATTTTGTTTATTTGTAACTATAAAACCTGTTGTCTTGTTGTGATATATTGACTTGATCATTTAGCATTATTAAAAACTCGTGCTTCAGCCCTAGCTGGTTTGGCTCAGTAAATAGTATCAGCCTGTGGACTGAAGGGTCCCAGGTTCAATTCCAATCAAGGGCACATGCCCAGGTTGTGGGCTCGATCCCCAGTGTGGGGGCATGCAGGAGGCAGCCAATCAATGATTCTCTCTCATCATTGATTCATTGATGTTTCTATCTCTCTCTCTCTCCCTCAACTGTCCTCTCTGAAATTATATATATATACAAACTCATACTTCATTAGTAGCTTACAGATATTACCACCATCTGTTCATGCTGGTCAAACCCTTCTAATGTTGAGTGTGATCAATAGTGATGAACCACTAGATCCCTTTTTTAATTTGGTTATGCTGGCATATCTTTCTGCCTTGTTACAGTTTATATAACTTTTGCTTGTCATAGTTAATATTTCATTAAGAAGATTTGTATTTGTGTGTTTTATTTAAAATTTTTATATTTAGTGCCTACTGTGTACCAGGCTTTGTTCTAATCTAAGCAGTGGAAATAAAAATGGTGAAATAAACAGACAACACCTCCTACCTTTACAGAGCTGATTTCTGAGGAGGCAGACAGGAAATAAAGATAGATGATAGATAGATAAATAGATAGATAGATGATAGATAGATAGATAGATAGATAGATAGATAGATAGATATAATAGATAGAATGTATACTTTGTAAAAAAATAAGTTCTAAGAAAGATAAAGGAAGAGGTGTGGAACCAGTTTGATATTTTAGATTGTGTGCCTATTGGAAGGCCTCTTATATCTGATGATTGATTAAAGACGTGGGAAAGAAAAGAGATCTATTAACACTACACATGTACACATACACATTTATATGCCTTATATACCTAATGGATAAGAAATCCATGTATGTATATTTAAACTTTATACTTACTAAATTCATTCTTATATTATTATGCCTATCCATTTGTGTATTGCATTTTTAACATTTTTCTTTTTAGTCTTATGAATTCATAGGCTTTTACAATTTGTACTCAAATAGTTGCAACTTAGCCACTGGTGGCCACTTTAAGCTCCCTTCAGCACTGCTCTGACAACACCTTACTTTCTGGCAAGCATCCTTACTTTCTGGCAAGCATCCTTACTTTCTGGCAAGCAAGCATCCTTACTTTCTGGCAATAGTAGGATGTTCCAGACCTGTCCTCGGGTTTCCTGCTCAAAGTCATGAAGTTAGTTACCTTCAAAGGAATTTAGGAAAGGAAAAAACAAGCATCTATATTTGAAAGAGGATATGAAACCAGAAATAGAAGTTTCCATTTAAAATTTTTCTCAGTAAAAGGTCTTGCTGACTAGACTTGGGAACTTAACACAGACACTAAAGTAAAATTGGATTTTCCTTATATACCATATTTTCTATTTTGTATTGTTCCTACTGCACAAGAAGAAAAGGATGGCACAACTTCACAGGAGAGCACACTTTAATAAGAAGTATATATTAATTTCCCTTTATGAAGTTGTTTTAGGACTTGTGGAACATTATTTCAATAACTGATGTTTTAAAATGACCATTTGAAAATTAATTTAAAATTACCTCAATTGACGTAAATGAGTCAAAAGAAACTCTGGCTTTGCTCCAGATGCTTTACAATTCTCTTTTCTCTATAGAAGGTTGTCTTTATTTTTAAAAGTATTTCAGATAGATGACTGAGCAAACAGTGCAAAGCTTTGTATAATATGTAATTAAATTTTCCATTGAGTCATGTACCCTTTTAGCAGTACTGTCTTTGAATTTTGGACTGCATATGAATTTGGGCAAAGTTACTACCATTATGATTGGGCCCCATTTGGAGACTTCTAGAAAAAGGTATTTCCTTGTTAGAACATGATTTCACATTGATATCTAGTTCCTACTTAACATATTAACTTGCTGTATTCCTACTAAGGTTTTCTATTTTATTTACAAACCTCAAGACAGAAACAATAGATTGTATAGTGGAGAAGCAGATTCCTTGAAGCCATGATGTGAAGGTATTTTAGTGACAAGGGGCTGAGTCACCTTCCTGGTCAGCTTTCTTAAAGGTATCTGCGTGGTAATTCTTGACATATCATCCAGTAAGAGTAGTGGAAGTATCTATTCTTTCGATTATTGGCATAACTATAGGCATGAGCGTTAGACCTTCATGTGGACATCAGCTGTTTTAGTTGGGAAAACTGGAAAAGGTGATTACACTTCTTCCAGGCTAAGTTTGATTATCTGTAAAAATGAAATAATTTTAGCCTTTAAAGTTTTTGTGAGAATTACTTGAGATAATGCTAATATGACAGTTAATGATAAAATCAAACAGGAAGTTGAATTGCATATCTGAGAGTAAGCTGTTCATGTGAGACAGAATTGCAAATTCTGCCCCTGTGGCTTGCCTCCCAATATAGAGAGCCCCAAACAACAATACTCCAAGCCCTTCTCTCTGATCCAGAGTCTCCCAGAACTCCTTCTTTTGGGATATTTGAGGTTGTTAGAACTCTGCCTTCTAATAACATAGAGGCCAGGAAGTGTATGGCTCTTGGTTTTTTAGATTTGTCATTTATATTTTTGGACCTCAATTCATAATACAGTATCAAAATTATTTAATCCAACATTTACTTTTTAGTTCTTTCCCCAATCATTCCCAATTTGTATTCTCCAGAGGCATGCACACAGTTCTGTTTAAATATATATATATTTCTTACCAAATTAATCATGTTTTATGTTTAAAATGTACATTAATGGTATTTTGCTATATAAAAGTGTCATTTTTGTCTACTCGGCACCATTTTTTTTAGGTTTGTCGTGTTCCTCTGTGCACAGGACTGTAATGCTATGTATTCTTTCTAACATTTGTGTAGTAATTCATAGTATATATTTACTTTTTTTTTGTTTATTCATTCCTATAGTGATGGATACAACTACTGACTTCCATAAAGAACATCCTAGTATATGTCATCTTATAGGTCTGAACTAGATTAGAGTACCCTGGAATATTGTGCAAACGGGTTTTGGGGGGGCTTTTTTGCACTGTTTCACTAAGTTCAACCAGATTACTTTCTAGAATGCTTGCAACTGGTTACATTCACACTAGCAGCACCTCTTTCTATGATATTTTTCTTGGATGGTTTAGTTTTCTTTTTTCTTTTTTTCTTTTTTTTTAATCTTTGTTCAGATTATTACAGTTGTTCCTCTTTTTTCCCCCATAGCTCCCCTCCTCCCAATTCCCACCCCAGCCTCTGACCTTGCCCCCCATTGTCCTCATCCATAGGTGTACAATTATTGTCCAGTCTCTTCACGCATCCCCAACACCCTTAACCCCCGAACATTGTCAGTCCACTCCCTTTCTATGCCTCTGATTCTATTCTATTCACCAGTTTATTCTGTTCATCAGATTTTTTATTCACTTTATTCTTAGATTCACTCGTTGATATATATTTGTTGTTCATAATTGTTACTTACTTTCTTTTTTCTTCTTCCTCATTCTCAAAGAATACCTTTCAGCATTTCATATAATACTGGTTGGGTGGTGATGAACTCTTTTAGCTTTTTCTTGTCTGTGAAGGTCTTTATCCGACCCTCAATTCTGAGCAATAGCTTTGCTGGGTAAAGTAATTTTGGCTGTAGGTTCTTGCTATTCATCACTTTGAATATTTCTTGCCACTCCCTTCTGGCCTGCAAAGTTTCTGTTG
>PVJC01023260.1:0-26540 GCA_004026665.1 Murina feae | reverse complement strand
CTTCCTGGTGCCCTGCAAGGGGCTGGGAAGCCCACCAAGCAGCCCACTGACCCCCTGCTGCCTCTTTCCCACTCCCCAGCCCGCCACCTTGCTTTCCCACTTCCTGGTGCCCTGCAAGGGGCCTGGGAAGCCCACCAAGCAGGCCGCCGACCCCTTGCTGCCTTTTTCCCACTCCCCGATGCCCCACAAAGGGCCTGGGAAGCCCGCCAAGCAGGTTGCCAACCCCCTGCCACCTCTTACCCGCTCCCCGGCCCGCCACCTTGCTTTCCCACTTCCTGGTGCCCTGGTGCCACTTCCAACTGCCAGCATAGGCAGGCAGTTGCAACAGAACCCTTAGGTTTGCTCAAGTTCCGTGGCTGTTGGTCTCCATCTTGGCTGGGTTAATTTGCATACAGCCGCTCTGATTGGCTGTTGACCTCCATCTTGGCTGGGTTAATTTGCATACAGCCACTCTGATTGGCTGGTGGTGATGGTCACATTTGCATGTTTTGCTTTTATTATAGAAGATACTACTGGGTAAATAATATACTTATCAGAAGTATCACTTTGTAATATCATACTCAGAAAATTTTAAAAATTTTTTGAAGGGAGCCAGAGAAAAACACTTTGCCTATGGAGGAGGAAGAATAAAAGTAACATTGTACTTCCCTTCAGTAAACATTCAAATGAGAGGACATAGAGTGAAATATATAAAGTGTTGAATGAAGTAGTAATAAAATAAATAACCCACCAACCTAGAAAGCTGTATTTAGTGAAATCATCCTTCAAAAGTGAAAGAGAAAGAGTTCTTACCAGACAAAAAAGAATTGGAAAAAAAAATGTGTTGCTAGTAGACTTCATTGCATTTAAATAAGTTATTTAAAAATATAAAATCTGCCACATCAGACCAGAAAATAATCGAAGGACATTTAAAAAGCAAAGCAAAACAAAGGACTGAATACCAGAATATCCTATCCAGAAAGGCTACCATTCAAAATTGAAGGGGAAATGAACTTCACAGACAAAAAAAAAAAAAAAAAAAAAAAAAAAAAAAAAAAAAAAAAAAAAAAAAAAAAAAAAAAAAAAAAAAAAAAAAAAAAAAAAAAAAAAAAAAAAAAAAAAAAAAAAAAAAAAAAAAAAAAAGGCTAAGAGAGTTTATCACTATCAAGCTAGCAATGTAAGAAATACTAAAGAGACTGGTGTAAAAAGAAATGAAAAGGGAAGAAGAAAAAAATGCAGAAAAAATAAAAATGCTTACAAATAAGTAATATCAATAATAACTTTAAATGTAAATGGACTAAATGCTCCAATCAAACAACATTGAGTGACTGAATAGATAAGAAAATATGACCCATATATATGCTGTCTACATGAGACCCACCTCAGAAAAGGGACTCACACAGACTGAAAGTGAAGTGATGGAAAAATATCTTCCAGGCAAATGAAAATGAGGAAAAAAGCTGGGTTAGCAATACTTATATCTGACAAAATAGACCTCAAAGTGAAGGCCATAACAAGAGATAAGGCCTCTTCATTATACTAAAGGGATCAATATAACAAGAGTATATAACCCTGGTAAACATATATGCACCCAATGCAGGGGCACCAAAATACATTAAAAAAAAAAAAACACCAAAAAACTCCAGGAAGATATCAAGGGAGTGACCAACAACAATACAATCATAGTAGGGGACTTTAATACCCTACTGACATCACTAGATAAATCCTCTAGACAAATATCAGCAAAGAAACAGCAATCCTGAATGGCTCACTAGATAGATGGACTTAACTGACATCTTCAGAACATTTCACCCGAAAAGAACAGAATATGCATTCTGCTCAAATTCATATGAGACATTTTCAAAGATAGACCACATATTGGGTCACAGGCAAAGTCACTCTAAATTCAAAAAGGACTGAAAGCATATCAAGAATATTTTCAGATCAAATGGCATAATAAACAAAAATAAAAACAATTAAAAATTCAAACACTTGGAAGCTGAATAGCATGCTATTAAGCAATAGATCATAGAAGAAATGAAAGAACATCTTGGAAATTAATGACAATGAAAATACAACAATCCAAAATCTACGGGACACAGTAAAGCAGTCCTGAAAAGAAGTTTATAGCTCTACAGGACTGTCTCAAAAAAAACAAGAAAAATGGGTTGGAAGATGGCGACCAGCAGGAAGTCAGGGAGGGAGAGAATGTGAGAGAGCCAGGGAGCAATAGAAGAGTATGTGGATGTGTGTGATGTGTGTGTGTATGAGTTAGGGACAGTTAGATACTGCAAGTCTCCTGAGGAGTTGCCAAACTGGGCAGTCTTAGACGGCGGAGCCCCGCTCCCAGTGGGGACACTCCTGGGCGGCCAGCACAGGCACGGAGACCATGCCATCTTGAGAAACAGAGCTGCTTGCTACTAGGATCCTGGCCTCAGCGCCACCCAGTCTGGTCTCAGATGCAAACTAGGACCCTGCAGTCACTGGGGACAGAGACCTGCAACCACAGCTATGGACCCACAGAATCCAGACATCCAGGAGGCAGATCTCTGGACCCTGATTCTTAATGTGAGGCCGTGCGAAGCAACAGAGATGCCAATACTGGATTCTTATGGAACTCTGATTCCTGGCACATGCTAGAGGGCTCTGATTTTCAACACACTCCAGGGGGATCTCTGTTTCAGCTCAATGCAGGTGGGGTCCCTGATAATAAGTGTGCACACAAGGCCACACTGAGCATTGGCAACACTGACTCTGAGCAAGCCTGGTTCCCACCAACTGACAACAACCAAACATCTTAGAGTCAGAGCTCTTCAGTGACACTAGGGTGGTGAGAAGCTCCCACTGCACACGGCCCAGGCCCACACAATTCCATGTTTGAAACTGCTGGAGACAGTCAGAGTGAGGAGACAACACAATCCCCAGAGGAAAGAAAATGAGGAGTCTCTAAGAAAGGAAATTAGTGAAATTGAAGCATGCAATACGACAGAAAAAGAATTTAGAGTAATGGTTATACAATTCATTCACTGGATGGATGAGAAAATCAACAACCTATGCAAGAATCAGGAAGAAATGAAAAGTGATATAGCTACAACCAAAAACACCATGGAAGGTTTCAACAGTAGACTAGAAGAAGCAGAGGACTGAATTAGTAAGTTAGAAGATAAGGGAGAGAAACAAGCTCAAACTGAACAGCAACTGGAGAAAAAACTTAAAAAACAGGAGGAGAGCCTAAGGGAGCTTTGGGACAATATGAAACGAAGTAACATACACATAATAGGGCTTCAAGAAGGACAAGAAGAGCAGCAAGGATTAGAACATCCATTTGAAGAAATAATGATAGAAAATTTCCCAGAAATGGTGAAGAAAAAAGTTACACAAGTACAGAGAGTCCCAAACAAGAGGAACTCCAAAAGACCCACACCAAGACATATTATAGTAATGTTGCCAAATGTACAAGACAAAGAGAGAATCTTAAAGGCTGCAAGAGAGAGACAGAGAGTTACATACAAAGGATCTCCCATCAGATTATCAAATGATTTCTCAACAGAAACACATCAAGATGGGAATGGAAGGAAGTATACAAAGTGTTACAAAGAAAGGACTGAATCCAAGAATATTCTATCCAGCAAGACTATCAATCAAAATTGAAGGGGAAATAAAGATCTTCGCTGACAAAAAAAGGCTAAAGAAGTTTATCACCACCAAGCCAGCAATGCAAGAAATGCTAAAGGGAATGCTGTAAAAAGAAGAAATAAAAAGGTAAGAAAGAACACAGGCACAAAATAGAAATGATCTCAAACAAGTACCTTTCAATAATAACTTTAAATGTAAATGGACTAAATGCTCCAATCAAAAGACATTGAGTGGCTGAATGGATAAAAAGACATGACCCATATATATGCTATCTACAAGAGACCCACCTCAGAACAAGAGACTCACACAGACTGAAAGTGAAGGGATGGAAAAATATCTTTCAAGCAAATGGAAAGGAAAAAAAGCTGGGGTAGCAATACTTATATCTGACAAAATAGACCTCAAAGTGAAGGCCATAACAAGAGATAAGGAAGGCCACTTCATAATACTAAAGGGATCAATACAACAAGAAGATATAACCCTGATAAACATATATGCACCCAATGCAGGGGTACCCAAATACATAAAAAAAACTCTTGGAAGATATTAAGGGAGAGATCAATAACAATACAATCATAGTAGGAGACTTAAACACACCACTGACATCACTAGATAAATTCTCTGGACAAAAAATCAGCAAAAAAACAGCAATCCTAAATGACTCACTAGATCAGATGGACTTAATTGACATCTTCAGAACATTTCACCCCAAAGCCACAGAATATACATTCTTCTCAAGTGCACTTGGGACATTTTCAAAAATAGAACACATATTGGGTCACAAGCAAAGTCTCCCTGAATTCAAGAAGATTGAAATTATACCAAGCATCTTCTCAGATCACAATGGCATAATATTAGAAATAAACTACAACAAAAACAATCCAAAAACCCCAAACACTTGGAAGCTGAATAGCATGCTACTAACCAATGATTGGGTCACCAATGAGAACAAAGAAAAAATTAAAAACACTCTGGAAACTAATGACAATAAAAGCACAACAATCCAAAACCTATGGAACACAATGAAAGCAGTCCTGAGAGGAAAGTTTATAGCTGTACAGGCCTAACTTCAAAAAACAACAAAAAATGTTAGTAAATCATCTAACTCTACAACTCAAAGAACTAGAAGGAGAGCAACAAAGAAGGCCCAGAGTGAGCAGAAGGAAGGAGATAATAAACATCAGAGCAGAAATAAATGACATAGAGACCAAAAAGACAATACAGAAGATCAATGAAACCAAGAGCTGGTTCTTTGAAAGGATAAACAAGATTGATGAACTGCTAGCCAGACTCACCAAAAAGCAAAGAGAGGGGACACAAATAAACAAAATCAGAAATGAGAAATGAGAAATAACAACAGACCCCACAGAAATACAAAGGATTGTTAAAAAAAATCTATGAACAACTCTACTCCAACACACTAGACAACTTGGAGGAAATGGACATATTCCTAGAAAAATACAATCTTCCAAAACTCAATCAGGAAGATTCTAAAAATCTCAACAGGCCAATAACTATGGAAGAAATTGAAGCAGTCATCAAAAAGCTTCCAGCAAACAAAAGCCCAAGACCAGACAGCTTCACAGGCGAGTTCCACAAAACATTCAAGGAAGAACTAAAACCTATTCTCCTCAGACTATTCAAAAAAATTCAAGAAGAAGGAACACTTCCCAGCTCATTCTATAAAGCTAGCATCACCCTAATACCAAAGCCAGATAAAGACAACACAATGAAAGAAAATTATAGGTCAATGTCCCTCATGAATATAGATACCAAAATACTCAACAAAATTCTAGCAAATCGGATCCAGCAATACATCAGAAAGATCATACACTATGACCAGTAGGATTTATCCCAGGGATGCAAGGATGGTACAATATCTGCAAATCAATAAACGTGATACATCACATAAATAAGTTGAGAGATAAAAATCATATAATCATATCAATTGATGCAGAAAAGGCATTTGACAAAATCCAACACCCCTTCATGATAAAAACTCTCAGCAAGGTGGGAATTGAAAGATCATTCCTCAACATAATAAAAGCCATATATGACAAACCCACAGCCAACATCATACTCAATGGTCATAAACTAAAATCATTTCCCCTAAGAACAGGAACAAGACAGGGATACCCCATTTCACCACTCCTTTTCAACATAGTACTCGAAGTACTAGCCATTGCGTTCAGACAAGAAGAAGAAATAAAAGGTATCCAAATTGGAAAAGAAGAAGTAAAACTGTCCTTATTTGCAGATGAATGATACTGTACATAGAAAACCCTAAAGACTCCATCAAAAAATTATTAGACTTAATAAATGAATTCGGCAATGTTGCAGGATATAAAATTAATGCCAAGAAATCTATGGCACTTCTTTACACTAATAGTGAACTTACAGAAAGAGAGATTAAAAAACAATCCCATTTACCATCACACCAAAAAAATTAAGATACCTAGGAATAAACTTAGTTAAGGAGGTAAAAGACTTATATGCGAAAAACTACAGGACACTGAAAAAAGAGATAGAGGAAGACATAAGCAGATGGAAGAACATACCGTGTTCATGGATTGGTAGGATCAATATCATCAAAATGTCCATACTTCCCAAAGCAATCTATAGATTCAATGCAATCCCCATTAAAATACCAACAGCATATCTCACAGATCTAGAAAGAACATTCCAAAAATTCATCTGGAATAAAAAAAAGACCTCAAATAGCTGCAGCATTCCTGAGAAAGAGGAACAAAGTAGGTGGGATACCAATACCAGATATCAAGCTGTATTACAAAGCCACTGTTCTTAAAACAGCTTGGTACTGGTGCAAGAATAGACATATAGATCAATGGAATAGTATAGAGAACCCAGAAATTGATCCAAACTACTATGCCTAATTAATATTCGATTAAGGAGGCAAAAGCATACAATGGAGTCAAGACAGTCTCTTCAATAAATTGTTTTAGGAAAATTGGACAGATACATGCAAAAAGATGAAACTAGATCACCAACTCACACCATACACAAAAATAAACTCAAAATGGATAAAGGAATTAAACATAAGACGGGAAACCATAAAAATACTAGAGGAATACACAGGCAGCGAAATCCAAACATGTGCCAAAGGAATTTCTTCACTGATACTGCTCCTAGGGCAACGGAAGCTAAAGAGAAAATAACAAATGGGACTACCTCAAAATAAAAAACTTTTGCACAGCAAAGGAAACCATCAACAAAACAACAAGAAAGCCCACTGCATGGGAGAACATATTTGCCAATGATATCACCGATAAGGGTTTAATATCCAACATTTACAGGGAACTCATACAACTTAACAAAAGGAAGATAAACAATGGGCAATGGACCTAAATAGACACTTTTCAAAAGAAGACATACAGAAGGCTGAAAGACATATGAAAACATGCTCAAAGTCACTTATTATATGAGAAATGCAAATCAAAACAACAATGTGGTATCATCTCACACCTGTCAGAATGGCTATCATCAACAAATAAGCAAACAAGTGCTGGCGAGGATGTGGAGAGAGGGGAACCCTTCTGCACTGCTGGTGGGAATGCAGACTGGTACAGCCACTATGGAAGACAGTATGGAGTCTCCTCAAAAAATTGAAAATGGAACTCCCATTTGACCCAGTGATCCCACTTCTGGGAATATATCCCAAGAAACCAGAAATACCAATCATAAAGGATATATGCACCCCTATGTTCATAGCAGCACAATTTACCATAGCTAAGATTTGGAAACAGCCTAAGTGCCCATTAGCAGATGAATGGATTAGAAAACTGTGGTTCATCTACACAATGGAATAGTATGCTGATATAAAAAAGAAGGAATTCTTACCATTTGCAGCAGCATGGATGGTACTGGAGAGCATTATGCTAAGTGAAATAAGCCAGTTAATGAAAGAAAAATACCACATGATCTCACTTATTTATGGATAATAAAGACCATTATAAATTGATGAACATAAACAGTTACAGAGGCAAAACAGCATTGAACAGACTGTCAAACTACAGCTGAAAGGCTCAGGAGTGTTCAGGGGGAGTTAAGAGATCACCTGAAAGACTTGTATGCATTCATATAAGCATAATCAATGGACAAAAAACACTAGGGGTAGGGGAGGAGGGGGAAAGGTCAAGGGGAAAAAATGGAGACTTAGTTAAGCAATAAAACAAAGAAAAAGAAAGAAAAAAAAAGGAAAAATACTATCTTCCAAATCTCAGTCAGCAAAAATTAGAAAAACTGAATAGACTGATTTCTACTGACAAAATGAAATCGAAGGAGGAAAAAAAATAGAAACCTCCTAGCAAATACAAGCCCTGGATCAGATGGATTCACAAGGTAGTTTTACCAAATATTCAAAGAATAACTACCACCTATCCTCCTCAGATTATTCCAAAAATTCATAAAAAAGGAACACTCCTCAGCTCTTTCTATGAATCCAGCATAACTCTGATCCTAAAACCAGATAAAGAGTATTCAAAGATAGATACAGGACAATATCCCTGATAAACATGGATGCTAAAATTCTCAACAAAATTTTAGCAAATGTGTTCCTACAATACATTAGAAAGATCATATACCATGACCAAGTGAGATTTATTCTGGAGATGTAAGGCTGGTACAATATCCCCAAATCAATTAATGTGATACATCACATAAATAAATTGAAATATAAAAAACAAATGATTATAATAATAGATGCAGAAAATGTACTCCACAAAATCCAACACCATTTTTTGATAAAAACTCTCAACAAAGTTGTAATATAGGGATCAGACATCAACATAATAAAGGCCTTATGTGACAAACCTACAGCCAACATCATACTCAATGGACAAAAGTTAAAACCATTTCCCATAAGAACAAGAACAAGACAGGGATGCACACTTTTACTACTTCTGTTCAACATAGATTCTAATTACCATGGGAATCAGACAAGAAGAAAAAAATAGAAGACATCCAAATTGAAAAGGAGGAAGTAAAACTGTCACTATTCACAGATGATCTGATCTTGGACATAGAAAACCCTAAAGACTCCATCAGAAAACTACTAGATTTAATAAATGAATTTAGAAATGTAGCAGGATAGAAAACTAATATCCAGAAATCTATGGAATTTTTATACACCAATAATGAACTGTCAGAGGGGATCCAAGATGGCTGCGAGATAATGTGTGAGTGAGAGAGCAAAAGGAGAGTGTGTGGATGTCCAGGGAGTGTCTATATTTGTGAGTAAGGGATAGCTATATTCCACAGGACTGTTGAGGACTGCCAGACCAGGCTCCCCTAGCTAGGCAGCCTCTATTAATGCGGAAATCTCTCCGAGAGCTGCTTAAAGGGGAGAGTAGCTGTGATGGAAGCCCAGCCTTCCTTCAACTGGGGATACTTCAGATACCTTCTGGGACCCTACAACCACAATGCCCAGGGAACAGCTGACTCAGCTGTGAACCCACAAACACTGAGACTCCAGCCTCCCCAGCTGCAGGCGACAAAAATATTTGTCCAGGGGGAGACAAAGTGCCAAATACAGGGACGGTTTCTGCACCTTCTCACAGAGCAGATAGAAGGAACAACTGAATCAGATAATATCCACCCAGAATTAGTGAATTAAACACAGCTGGTAAGGCAATCTATGGACAGAAAAGTCAGAGATCACCTACAGTAGCAGTTCTCAACCTGTGCGTCTCCACCCCTTTGGATCGCCTAAATGCATCCTGCATATCAGATATTTACATTATGATTCATAACAGTAGCAAAATTACAGTTATGAGTAGCAATGAAAGTAATTTTATGGTTGGGGGTCAGCACAAAGTACGGAACTGTATTAAAAGGTCGCGGCATTAGGAAGGTTGGAACTGTATTAAAGGGTCGCGGCGTTAGGAAGGTTGAGAACCACTGGCCTAGAGACAGGTGAGATCTGGGATCCAGGCTGGAGAGAGAAAGGTCTGCAGTGGGGACTAGAGTCTCAGAGGGAGACTGCACTCCACCAAATCCATGGCCCTTGGGGTCACTGTAGCCCTCGAATGAGGAAGGGGGTCGAAGAGCTGCTGTCAGAGGGGGCCTCTAGATATAAGCCCACAGCCATTGGAAACTGTGCCAGGAAAAACAGCCTAAGTTCTATACCAGCGGTGCAGTGCCAAGGGGGGGGAAGGACACAAGTCAGCACAGTTTCTTTGTCTTTTTTTTTTTTTTAAACTCCTTGTTTTTGCTTGCTAAGTCCACTGCATAGGATCTTTCAGTTAAAAACACTCACTGAGACTGTAGGGGAAAGTTGTTTTTGTGGAAACTGGGGATCAGAATCAGGAAAGATGAGCAGGAAACCAGCTCTGGGTCAGTCTGTCCCTCCAGCCTAGTATTAAGAGCAGCAGGGAAAAAAGAATCCAAACACTGGGTAGCGGAGCCATTAATACAGAAACACTGCCACCCAGGGGTTGTGTCAGAAATTGACTTGTGTAAATACAACTAAAGGCAGGCAGAGAAACAAATTGAGCAGAGAGATCCCTCCTGCTTGAAAACAAGGTTGTGGCTTATGACACAGAGGAGCAGTGGATCCAACGGAACTTCAACACTATGCCAACTACCTGACAGGAAATGGATGTGCCAGGCAGAACAGTAGAGAAAGTGAATGACATATGCTACTTCACTTTTTTATTTATTATCTTTTACTTAAACTAAAAATTTGTTTTCTCACTAATTATTTCTTTTTTATTATATTTTTATTTATGATTATTACTACTATTATTTTACATTTTTAAAAATTTTTATTTTAGTTTAGTTAGTCTTTATTTCATTTTATTTTGAGATTAGTGTTCTACATTCTATTTTTCTTTTTCTTTCAGCATTATTTTACTCTATCTCAATTCTTACTTTATACCAACATTCTCTTCCTCACTTTTACCCTTTTCATCCTGATTCTCTTACCCTGTTCCTGCTTCAGTTTTTCTCTAACCTTTCTTTTTACTCCCTGTTAAAAATTGTAATTACTCATATATCTAATTTCCTCTCCCCTGCTCCAAATCCATACACAGTTTTCTCTTCTCATTCTTCACTAGCCATTATTTTCCTTTTTCTTTCTGTCTTATTGTTGTTTATTTGATTGTTATTTTAGTTTCCTTTTTCTTTTTTTCCTTTTTTGCTTCTTTTTTTTCTCTCCCCACTTTTTCTCTTCTTCTACTAAAAGCTTAATTAATTCTAATCACTAACTCAGGCTATCTATTCTTTATTCTCCTTTTCTAATAATAGATGAACATATAGATACATAGATTTTAAAAAAGGCTCAAATATATATATATATATATATATATATATATATATATATATATATATATAGATAGATAGATACACACACACACATTACTTTTCTCTTTTTTGTATTTTGTTCTTTACTTTTATTCTTACTAGTATAGACCTCCTCTATACTGAATTGTGGCCATTTCTCCATTCATTCAATTCCTTGACCTTACCTTCTGGAAATAAGCTTCTGGAAAGAAGCATCTGGGTGTTTGTTGTTTGGGTATTTCTTTTTTTATTTATTTTTTAATTCTTTATTGTTCAGATTATTACAGATGTTCCTTTTTTTAACTCCCATAGTTTCCCTTCACCTAGTTCCCCCCCACCCCGTGCCCTTACCCCCACCACTGTCTTCGTCCATAGATGTAAGATTTTTGTCCAGTCTCTTCCCATACCCCTCACACCCCCTTCCCCCTGAGAATGTCAGTCCATTCCCTTTCTATGCCCTTACTTATATTCTATTTACCAGTTTATTCTGTTCATCAGATATTTCTATTGACTTGTTATATTCACTTGTTGATAGATATGTATTTGTTGTCACTTTGTTGTTCATACTTTTTATATTTACCTTTTTCTTCTTCCTCCTCTTCTTAAAGAATGCCCTTCAGCATTCAAAGAATCCTGGTTTGGTAGTGATGTACTCCTTAGCTTTTTCTTGTCTGTGAAGCTCTTTATCTGACCATCAATTTTATATGATAGCCTTGCTGGGTAGAATAATCTTGGTTCTAGGTTCTTGCTATTCATCACTTTGAATATTTCTTGCCACTCTCTTCTGGCCTGCAAAGTTTCTGTTGAGAAATCAGCTGACAGTCGTATGGGTACTCCCTTGTAGGTAACTGACTGCTTTTTTCTTGCTGCTTTTAATATGTTCTCTTTGTCTTTTGCCCTTGGAACTTTAATTATGATGTGTCTTGGTGTGGTCCTCCTTGAATTCCTTTTGTTTGGGATCCTCTGTGCTTCCTGGACTTGGAAGTCTATTTCTTTCACCAGGTGGGGCAAGTTTTCTGTCATTATTTCTTCAAATAGGTTTTCAATATCTTGCTCTCTCTCTTCTTCTGGTACCCCTATAATTCTGATGTTGGTACGCTTAAAGTTGTCCCAGATGCTCCTTACACTATCTTCATACTTCTGGATTCTTTTTTCTTTTTTCTCTTCCAATTGGGTGCTCTTTGCTTTTTTCATGTTTCCAATCTTTGACTTGATTATTGCAAACCTCAAGTCTGCTGTTGGATCTCTGTATAATATTACTAAGTTTATCGGCAGATTCTAGAAAATTCTTGAAAAACCTTAAAACCATAGTTCTGAACTCTATATCCAGTTGTTTGCTTTCCTCCATTTCTGTCATTTGTGACCTGTTTCTTAGTCTCCGCATTTTGGCTGCATTGATGGAATGGTTTCTGCACTAGGTGTCCTATAGGGCCCAGTGATTTAGCCTCCCCAATCACCTGGGGTGGACACTCCTGTTGTACGCCTTTGAAGGCTGGGTGCACAGTCTTGTAGTTATCACTGGGAGGTATCACTGGGAGGAAATGACCTGCAGGCCTTTCTCTCCGTTGTTTGGGGTTTGGAACTTTTGGAGTTCTGTCCTAGCTGCATTCCCTTAGGTTATGCTGCAGGCAGGCAGGCGCACAGCTTGGGCGGGGTTGTAAGTTGGGTGGAGTGGGATCTCAGAAATCACTGGGGCAGAGAAACCTACAATAGCTGCCCCTCCGCCTACCCCACAGTTTCTGCCGGATTTCATGCCTCCAAGCCTTGAGTCCCCAAATCTCTGCGTCAGTGATCGCTGCAAACAGCTCTGCTAGAACACCATTCGTCTTCCACCCTGTTGCCTGACAGCCCACATTGCATTCAGTGCAACCCCAGAGTTTCTAATCTCCTTCTAAGCCGCGGACCCAGGTGCTGCCTCTGCCACCCTTTCACTCATGTCGCCTCCGTTTTGTGGGTCCGTACCTCTCAGTTTTGGTGCTGGGAACTTCTCAGTCTCAATGCACTCCTTCTCTTGCCTTCTAGTTGTAAAGCTTCCCCTCCCTTGGTTCTGGAGGATGGCCATTTATCTGTATAGTTGTATTTTTATAATGTAGTTGTGGAAGCTGCACATTTAAGTATATACCTCATGCCACCATCTTGGTTCTCTCTATCTGGGTGTTTCTTATTTACATTTTTTGGATTAGTTGTTGTTTGTTGTTTGCATTCATCTCTGGGTGTTTGTTGTTTGTATTTTTTGGATTAGTTGGTTTTTGGAGTTTTCTCCGCATATACTTATATTTTTCCTCTTCTTTTTTCTTCTCTTTCTTTTCTCTCTTACATTTTTTCCTGTTCTCAATATCATTTTTTCACTCTTTTCTCTCCCTTAATTCTCTTTTCTCTGGTGGTCACCTTTATTTCAGGTTATTGGTATCATGAATACATCTATGTTTGGTGCCCTGTGCGTTGTGTCTTGTCATGTTGAATTTTGTGCCTTTAAGACAATGCAAGAGAGAGAGAGCTATAAACACAGATACTCTGAGAGGAACAAACATGGGAAGACAAAGAAAAAGCCCCCATACAAAAAAAAGGAGGAATCACTGGAAAAGGAAGTAAACAAAATGGAGGCAAGCAGTATGTCAGAGAAAGAATTCAGAGCAATGGTTATAAGGACACTGAAAAGGACAAAAGACAAATTCAACAAACTGTGAAAGAACCAAGAGGAAATGAAGAGGAACCAAGAAAAAATGAAGAATGACATTGCTGCAATAAAGAACACAATAGAAATCATCAATAGTAGAGTAGAAGAAGCAGAGAACCACATCAGTGAGCTAGAAGATAAGGTAGAAAAAAATACCCAAGCAGAGCAGCAACTGGAAAAAAATAACTTAAGAAACAGGAGGACAGCTTAAGGGAACGTTGGGATAACACAAAATGAAACAACATCTGCATAATATGGGTCCCATAAGTAGAGGAAACTGAGCAAGGAATAGAAAATCTATTTGAAGAAATGCTGCAGAAAACTTCCCTGATATTTGGAAGAAGATAAAACTAAAACAAGTCCATGAAGTTCACAGAGTCCCATACAAGATGAACCCAAAAATACTGACACCAAGACACGTTATAATTAAATTGGCAACCACCCATGACAAAGTAAGAATTTTAAAGGCTGCTAGAGAGAGACAGAAAGTTACCTACAAGGGGTATCCCATCAAACTATCCACTGATTTCTCAACAGAAACACATCAGGCCAGAAAGGAATGGAATTAAATATACAAAGTTATGCAAAGCAAGGGTCTTAATCCATGAATAATGTACACAGCAAGGCTATCAATTAAAATTGAGGGTGAAATCAGGAGCTTCACAGAGAAAAAGAAAGAACTTAGGGAGTTTATTACCACCAAACCAGCAATGCAAGAAATGCTAAAGGGTCTGCTGTAAAAAGAAGAAATAGAAAGGGAAGATGAAACACAGGCATAAAGAAAAAAAGAATGGTGACAAGCAAGTATTTATCAATAATAACTTTAAATGTACATGGATTAAATGTCCTAATCAAAAGATACAGGGTAGCTGACTGGATAAGAAAACATGACCTATATTTCTGCTGTCTGCAGGATACCCACATTGGAGCAAAGGACTCACAAAGACCAATGGTAAAGGGATGGAAAAAGGTTTTTCAGGCAAATGGAAATGAATAAAAAAGCTGGGGTAGCAATACTTAAAACTGACAAATTAGCCTTCAAAGTGAAGGCCATGACAAGAGATAAGGAAGGCAAATTAATAGTACTAAAGGGAACAATTCAACAAGAAGATATAACTCTGGTAAACATATATGCGAAAAATACAGGAGGAGAGGAAACCAAGATGGCGGCATAGGTAAACACTGGAATTGCTGCCTCACACAACCATTTCAAAACCACAATGAAAAGAAAAAACGGACACCACCCAGACCCACAGGAAGGCTGGCTAAGTGGAAATTCTACAACTAGAAAGAGACTGAGATTCAGAGGAGGTGCAGAAGTAAATTGCAGAGGTACGGAGGCGCATGTGAAGGGGCTCGCGGAAAGGGCTGGCAGCATTTCATACCAGAGGGAGGCACAAGCTCCCGATGGCTCTGAACTCCAGTTCCAGGAGAGTTTCTGGGGACTCAGAATCATACAGGGAGGAGCTGGACTGTCTGGCACCATCTGGCACCGAGAGGAACTCCAGAGCGGCTTGAGACCTGGTGCCTCTTAGGGCAGGGCTGAGAATCAGCCATAGTTGGTTGCTCTGCCCTATAAATTCCCCGAGACCCACCCCACCCAAGCTGTGTGCAGAGGCTTTTGCATATAAAAGGCCGGGAAACCTCAGGCAGAAGCTAAAATAGCACCTCCTTAGAGTTCTAAAAGACTGTGTACCCAGTGGTCAGAGTGGGACCACCCAGTCTACAACTCCTCAGACCCATAAGTAACACACCAGGGGGCAGACTCAGTGGACACTAAAGCCCCACTGAAGCAAGTCTTGCCCCATAAGGGTGTCTCCAGCATAGAAGTCCTCCCACCATCGACACAGCTGATTCTTACAGCCAAGTGGCCTGGACGTCAATTCCTCTCAGTGAAACCAACAACAATCAAGGCTTAGCTACAACAAGATTGTGCAAAAAGCTGACAAAGCGGTGCACCAGATGTATCCACCTCAGGTAATTGAGGAGACTTAGCCACTGAGCCCTATAGGACACCTAGCACAGAAAGCCACTCTATCAATGTAGAGAAGCAGCCAAAATGTGGAGACAAAGAAACAGATCACAAATGACAGAAAAGGAGGAAAGCAAACAACTGGATATAGAGTTCAAAACCACAGTTATAAGGCTTTTCAAGAATATTCTAGAGACTGCCAATAAATTTAGTGAGACCCTCGAGGATATGAAAAAGGACCAGCTAGAAATTAAGCATACACTGACTTAAATAAAGAATAGCATATAGAGGTCCAACAGCAAACTGTAGGATCGCAAGAATTAAGTCAAAGATATGAAATACGAAGAAGCAAAACCCACCCAGCTGGAAAAGCAAAAAGAAAAAAGAATACAAAAATATGAAGATAGCGTAAGGAGTCTCTGGGACAACTTTAAGCATACCAACATTAGAATTATAGGGGTGCCAGAAGAAGAGAGAGAGCAAGATATTGAAAACCTATTTGAAGAAATAATGACAGAAAATTTCCCCTACCTAATGAAAGAAATGGACTTACAAGTCCAGGAAGTGCAGAGAACCCCAAGCAAAAGGAATCCAAGGAGGACCACACCGAGACATATCATAATTAAAATGCCAAGGGCAAAAGACAAAGAGAGAATTTTAAAAGCAGCAAGAAAAAAGCAGTCAGTTACCTACAAGGAGGCACCCATACAACTGTCAGCTGATTTCTCAACAGAAACTTTGTAGGCCTGAAGGAAGTGGCAAGAAATATTCAAAATGATGAATAGCAAGAACCTACAACCAAGATTACTTTATCCAGCAAAGCTAACACTCAGAATTGAAAGTCAGACAAAGAGCTTCACAGACAAGAAAAAGCTAAAAGAGTTCGTCACCACCCAATCAGTATTATATGAAATGCTGAAAGGTATCCTTTGAGAAGAGGAAGAAGAAGAAAAAGTAAAGATAAAAATTATGAACAACCAATACATATCTATCAACAAGTGAACCTAAAAATCAAGTGAATAAAAAAAATCTAATAAACAGAATAAACTGGTGAATAGAATAGAATCAGGGGTATAGAAAGGGAGTGTACTAACAATTCATAGGGGGAAAGGGGTGTTGGAGGTATTGGAAGAGACTGGATAAAAATCGTACACCTATGGATGAGGACAGTGGGAGAGGGATAAGGGCAGAGGGTGGGGTGGGAACTGGGAGGAGGGGAGCTATGGGGGGAAAAAGAGGAACAACTGTAATAATATGAACAATAAAGATTTAAAAAATACAGGAGCACCAAAATACATTAAAAAATCTTGAATATATCAAGGGAGAGATCAACAGCAATACAGTCATAGTGATACGGCACTAACATCACTGGATAAATTCTCTAAACAAAAAATCAGCAAAGAAACATCAATATAAATGACTCACTAGATCAGATTAAATTAATTGACATCTTCAGAAAATATCACCCCAAAGCCACAGAATATACATTCTTCTCAAGTGCACATGGGTTATTTTCAAAGATAGACCACATATTGGGACACAGGCAAAGCGTCTTCAAATTCAAGAAGATAGAAATCATATCAAGCATCTTCTCAGATCATCATGGCATAAAATTAGAAATCAACTACAACAAAAAAGGAAATAAATCAAACACCTAGAGGCTAAATATCATGCAATTAAACAATGATTTGGTTACTAAAGAGATCAAAGAAAAAATAAAAAGTATCATGGCAACAAACAACAATGAAGACACACAATCCAAAACCTGTGGGACACAGTTAAAGCAGTTTTGAGAGGGAAGTTGTTGTGGTTTTTTTAAATATATTTTTATTTATTTCAGAGAGGAAGGGAGAGGGAGACGGAGATAGAAACATCCACGATGAGAGATAATCATTTATCGGCTGCTTCCTACAAGTCCCCCATTGAGGACTGAACCCACAATCTGGCCATGTGCCCTTGACCAGAATCGAACCTGGGACCTTTCAGTTTGCAGGCTGATGCTCTATCCACTGAGCCAAACAGGCTAGAGCTGAGAGGGAAGTTCATAGCTCTACAGGCCTGCCACAAAAAAAAAACACAAGAAAAGCCCTAACCAGTTTGGATCAGTAGATAGAGTGTCAGCCTGCGGACTCAAAGGTCCCAGGTTCGATTCCGGTCAAGGGCATGTACCTTGGTTGCAGGCACATCCCCAGATGGAGGTGTGCAGGAGGCACCTGGTCAATGTTTCTGACTCTCTATCCTTCTCTCTTCCTCTCTGTATAAAAATGAATAAAATATATTTTTAGAAAACCAAGAAAAAAGAGTAATAAATTATTTAACTCTACAACTCAAAGAATTAGAAAGACAGCAACAAGAAAAGCCCAGTGTAAGCAGAAGGAAGAAAATAATACAGATCAGAGCAGAAATAAACACCGGAGCAGGGGGTGTGACCTGAGGTCGCTGGCTTGGCACTGGGGTAGGGAACATGGCCTCAGGTCCCCTGGCCCAGTGCTGGGGTGAGGGGTGTGGCATGAGGTCCCCCATCAAACTCTCCTGGGTGGGTGGCACTGCCTGAGATCCCCCTGTCTGGCGCCAGGGTGGGGGCACGATCTGAGGTCCCTGTCAAGCCCTGCCTGGTGGGAGGCATGGTCTGAGGTCCCCTGTCAAGCCCCATGGAGGGGATGGGGGCTCACAGCTTCAGGTCCCTGCTGATTGCTCTTTAAGGCTCCTTATGGGAACTCTGCCTCAGCTGTGGGTGAAGCCATCTTTGTGGTGGAGTGACAGTCAATTTGCATATTCCCTCTTTATTATATAGGATGGGATTCTTCCATTTATAAGTTAAAATAAGCTTTCTGTTGCTTTCCCCAATTATGCATATGTGACCATTATAAATACCTAGAACAGTGTTTCCCAGATTATTTTTCCTAGAGAACTAGAATGACCAAAAAGAAAAAAAGAAAAGAAAAAAACCAATTCCACGAAAAACTGGAATCAGTGGCCAAAAAGTGTGGGAAATATTCCATTCACTATTTTCTTCTTGGAGTTAAAGTATACTTTAACTTGGAGTTAAAGTATTAGCAGCATACTTGAAAATTTTGAAAATAATATCAATATAATGTAGTCTTTTACAAACTTATTTGCTTATAACAAACTCAACTATAATATCTACAAAACTTGTCCATAGCGTAGAAGGGCATACTTGCTTCAAAAATTAATGAACTATGAAAACATGAATATACTTTGGACAGCTGCTGGTCTTTAGAGCATTGAGAAGAATTCTAACTTTAGCTACAAGTTTCTGACCACATTTCATTGATTTAGAAAACACATCTTTTACAACATCTCTAAAAATAGATTAGTGGAGTCTTACTATCACTGTTAGCCATGTGACAATCACATAATTATATTGATATCACCTGCCATACTTGAACTTAGTTATTATTTTCCTGGTGGTATAATTAGAGTATTGCCGTAGTGTGAAATTTAAGTCTGAAATCATGAAAGGAGAATTTGAGGAAGGACTATAAGCCTTGTTTAGCCTCTCATTAAACACAATAGAGCATTTATTTGAACTTACTATTTCTACAAAGAAATTTTAAGAATATTCTAAGCAATTGTTTTGCTTTTATTTTTGCTTATTAAAGAAAGTAATATGTCTAAGACTGAAAGAGTAAACATTAATTGAGTCATAGATTCATTGATAGTGAATTTTTGTTTTGTTTTTGCAGTGAGTAAAATAAGGTGCATGGTATTTTTTAGAATGAAATGTAGTATTTAGAGGGCAATAATGTTTTTAAAAAATAAAGCAAATTACAATAGCCCTTTGTTTTATGATGTGACTTATCCTGAAAGAAAAGTCACATTTTAGAATTATCTGTACTCCATTCTTGTTAAACTAACCATTTTTATAGAGTATGTATGTGTATAAAAATTGTTTCTTTTTCTCCCCTTTAGTTTAAAGTTTCTGCAGCCACAAGTGCAATTATTACCAATAGTAAGAATTCATTCAAAGATTATTTATTACCTTAGAACTAAAGAAATTATTTAAAAAAAGTCAAATTAATTAATTTAACTTGAATGCAAAAAATCCAAACTTTATATCAACATGAATGAAATACATAATTGTAAATACTAAGTCAAAGTTATTGAAAATAAATTTTAATGATTTTTTTACAGAGAGGAAGGGAGAGGGAGACTTAGAAACATCGATGAGAGAGAAACATCGATCAGCTACCTCCTAAACACCCCCTACTGGGGATGTGCCCGCAACCAAGGTACATGCCCTTGACTGGAATCGAACCTGGGACCCTTCAGTCCACAGGCCGACGTTCTGTCCACCGAGCCAAACCAGTCAGGGCCTAAGTCAGTTATTGTCCATAGATAACTCTTTTCAGATTCTTTATGCTTTTTGGGATAGGATAGCATTTTGTAATATCTTATGTCTAGATCACTTCTTGCCAGATTATTACTGAAAATAATCTTTATTTACCAAGGTGTTTTTTTTTTTTTAAATAAGCTTATTGATAAATGCTTATAGAATTTAGGTAGTTAAGCAGGAACATACCTTTGCTATACCTTGCAGTTGCTTTCCTGATGAAATCTATTTTATTATTATTATTATTATTATTATTATTATTGCTTAAAGTATTACAACAAGTGATAGATAGGTCTCCATTTTTTTCCACTTGCCCCTCCCTCCCTCCTCCCTAACACCCCAGTTTCTTGTGTCCATTGATTATGCTCATGTGCATGCATGCAAGTCTTTCAGTTGATCTCTTAATTCCCCCCCAACCCTCCCCAGCCTTCCAGCTGTAGGATGACAGTCTGTTCAAAGCTGTTCTGTCTCTGTTTATGTTTATCATTTTACAATGGTCTTTATTATCCATAAATAAGTGAGATCATGTGGTATTTTTCTTTCATTGACTGGTTTATTTCACTTAGCATAATGCTCTCCATTTCCATCCATGCTGCTGCAAATGGTAAGAATTCCTTCTTTTTTACATCATCATAGTATTCCATTGTGTAGATGTACCACAGTTTTCTAATCCACTCATCTGCTAATGGGCACTTAGGCTATTTCCAAATCTTAGCTATGGTAAATTGTGCTGCTATGAACATAGGGATGCATATATCCTTTCTGATTGGTGTTTCTGGTTTCTTGGGATATATTCCCAGGAGTGGGGTCACAGGGTCAAAGGGAAGTTCCATTTTTAGTTTTTTGAGGAAACTCCAAACTGTCTTTCATAGTGGCTGTACCAGTCTGCATTCACACCAGCAGTGAAGAAGGGTTACTTTTTCTCCACATCCTCTCCAGCACTTGTCATTTGTTGTTTTGTTGATGGCAGCCATTCTGGCAGGTGTGAGATGATACCGCATTGTTGTTTTGATTTGCATTTCTCGTATAATAAGTGACTTTGAGCATGTTTTCATATGTCTCTCTGCCTTCTGTATATCTTCTTTTGAAAAGTGTCTATTTAGATCCTTTGCCCATTTTTTGATTGGATTGTTTATCTTCCTTTTGTTAAGTTGTATGAATTCCCTGTAAATGTTGGATTTAAACGCTTATCGGTGATATTATTGGCAAATATGTTCCCCCATGCCGTGGGCTTTCTTGTTGTTTTGTTGATGGTTTCCTTTGCTGTGCAAAAGCTTTTTATTTTGATGAAGTCCCATTTGTTTATTTTCTCTTTAGCTTCTGTTGACCTAGGAGCAGTATCAGTGAAGAAATTCCTTCCGCACATGTTTGCAATTTCGCTGCCTGTGTATTCCTCTAGTATTTTTATGGTTTCCCGTCTTAACATTTAAGTCCCTTAGCCATTTTGAGTTTGTTTTTGTGTATGGTGTAAGTTGGTGATCTAGTTTCATTTTTTTGCATGTATCTGTCCAATTTTCCTAACACAATTTATTGAAGAGACTGTCTTGACTCCATTGTATGCTTTTGCCTCCTTTATCGAATATTAATTGGGCATAGTGGTTTGGGTCTATTTCTGGATTCTCTATTCTATTCCATACAGTATTTTCTGGCATATAAGACAACTGGGCATACAAGACAACCCCCAACTTTTGAGAAGATTTTCCTGGGTTAAAAAGTCCGGATGGAGATGGTATGCAGCACGAAAAGGAGCCAACTGGAGACACTTGCAGTCTCTGTCCGGCTCCACTGACGGCCCCTGACTTTTGAGAAGATACTCCTGGGTTAAATAGTTGTATTATATGCCAGAAAATATGGTACATGCCCCTGGTCAGAACTGTACCCAGACCCTGCAGTCAGCAGGCTGAGGCATTATGCTCTGAGCCAAACCGTCTAGGGCAGGATATGACATTTCTTAGCCCTCCAGCAGTGGACCTTCTTTTTTTTTTTTTTTCCTCCAGGAGTGTGGTGGAAAAACCCTAGATCACCTTTAGGGATTCTTATTACCCAAGTTACTAAGAATATTATCAGAGGCATGTAGGGAGCTTAGCCAATGAGCAGTCAGAAAAGGTGTTACCTCTGTAGTTCACTCTGATCACTGGCTCCAACCCTGCCCTTCTAATCCCAGCTTCACCCCTGCCCATGCCTGTAGCCTCTGGCCAAGGATGCAGGCCTGGGCAGGGGACCCCCATGCCCCTCTGATTGCCAGCTTCACAGAGCCCAGGCCTCTGTGATCACCGGCTCTGATCCTGGCCCCTGTCATTGACTTTCATCTATATACACACTTATTACTCCTTTGTTCCACTTGGAAATTATTATTTTTAAAACTTCATATATTTAAGGTATAGTAATACTAAAATAATTTATTTTTAAAATAAATATAAAAAATTAAAAATGTAATTTGAGAAAACATCTGAATTTGTACACATATGAAAATTATGACTCAGAATGTATAATGATTAAATGGAAAAAATTACAAGTTGATTTGAAATTACATTAAACAACAGAATGCTTAAATATATCCTTAAGAAATAAAAAAAACACAGTAATAGTTCTTGACTTAAGAGTGCTTAGGAAACAGTTAATATTTCATTAAAAATTACAGAAACACTAATTATGGACAAAGTTACATAATTTTAATCACATACAACCGAAGATAATTCAAAACATTAAGAGACTAGACTGAGTTCTGAGTAATAGCAAACATCCAGAGTCTGCATGAAATGAGGAAAGTGCTGATTCTCACATGGAAGAACTGGCTCAGAGAACTCACTGCAGAGTGGTAAAAGAACTAACTGTCACATGGCTCGTTTGTACTGCACTGTTGTAGCTGTCGCAATGGAATCTGAATTACAGTCAGTAGTAGAATCAACAGGACAAGATGATTACTAGTCAAATTAGACCTAATGCAAATGCAATCTAGAGGACAAGCATGGTACTTGGTTGGAATGTCTGTAAAGGAGGATTCTCTGAAAGATTGGGGGGCCTCTAAGGGGACCTTGCAGAAGGCAGTAGCCCCTACTTGACTTTTTCAAACAAGTCCAATCCCCCCAACCTAGAATCTCTATGTTTAGCCTTTAAAGACCAGACCTTGTAAAAGCATGTGTTTTCTCAAGAATATTTACCATGCTAATTGCATCTAGAGGTTAATTTTAGTTCAAGCTGTTTTGACAATAAAAGCCAAAAGAGGCAAGAACAGGGCTACTTGGCCACGACAGCCAAGTAGTGCCTTAGCCCTCTCTTTTACAGAAACATGTATCAGAGTAATCCGTTCACCCGTTGTTCGTTCAGGGATGCCAGTCAGCCCTGGTAAGTCCCATCATGATTTTGTAAAGAACTAGGATGGCCAAAGGCTCTTCTACAAACTTTACATGATAGGGCTTCTCTTCAGTGTGAGTTCTTTCATCCTTTACTGGAAGAAATGAATGCTTTCTATGAAGAGCAGGAGCAGGAGGAAGAGACAAGAATTTTTTTTTTGAAAAATACTGATATATCTCAATGAACCAGAAAAGGTTAAAAAACAAAGATTTGAAAGGGGAGAGGGTAGGACTGCCCTTAGGACTTAGTACAGAAACAGCAACATTTTTGTTTCTAGAATATAATCAATAGATTTGGCTTCAATGACTATTAGTCTGCATTTTCTAGTCCATCTTTTAATCCAGGAAAGAAGCATCTTGTTTGATCCACTTTGGATGTGGTGTCTATCATCAGACTGATTAATCATAAAACTGAAGTATAAGAAAATAAGGAATTACTGAGTAGCCAATCTGAGAGGTATCTGTTCTAGCTATGTTTTGAACTCTACATTATTTCTTTTCCTGCTGCTACTATATGTTTTTGTTTTTTCTTCTTTCTTTCTGTCTTAGAACAAGCCAGGCATTGCCCTCTTGGTGAAACATGTTTATTCTGAGCAAAAATTGTTTGGTTTCTTCTTGTTGTGGATAGAAAGGGTTAGTTATTTTCTCCCTTGTTCAGTATTCCAGTAGAATATCCCAGAAGACAATATTTAAAAGATTGTTTATTGTAGGAATTTTTTTTTCTCTTTAAACATTTTCAATTGTGATATAGAATGGAAAACATTCTGAGGGAAGTTGTTGTACCTAAAGACCATCTTGTGTAAGAATTTTGTTTTCATGATTCCCACTGTTGGCTGGGCTTATACTGACATATTCATTTAACTCTAAGTAGTTAAGTTAGTTCTAAAATTGATAGGGATAGTAATTCAAATAGATGTTTCCATTTTTATAGTTGAAAATAAGACATATAATTTCTTTCTTTTTTTTTTAGAATTTTGTGAGTTTATTTGAGCCAAACTGTCAACATATGCCAGGAAGCAGAAGCTCAATGAATTGAGATAATGCTCCGGAGAATGGGAGTTTACACCGTGCTTTTATAAATTTACCATCAAAAGGAAAACGCGTAAGTGGGTTACATGAAATTCATTGGTGATAGATTAATGGAGTGGGATAAAGCAATGCCGGGGAAAGCTCTGGGGTTGGATAAAAGTAAAATGATGGACACATACTTAGGTGGGTGCAGGATCAATTAACATGATATCTGTCCTGGTGCCCAGCATATTTTGTTGTGCTCCAGGGGCTTCAGAAATAGGGAAGTTACAAGTTACCCAGACATTTCACAAATACGTTATCTTAGAGGCAAAAAGATCAGTAAAGATCAAAGGTGATTTCTGTCAGGGATAACACTGGCCCAGGATGTGGCCAACCACCATAACCTGTTTGTAGATAAATATCTAATTTTCAGACCATCTTTTGTGGTTACTTTAGGTCTCTGAGCCTGCAGGACTGCTATGCAGGCCTCCGCTGAGCTTTTCAGGCTAGCATGTGGCTCCTTTTGTCCACACCCCCTCCCCTTTTGGTCATAAATCCATCTAAAGGATGCATTGATGACCAACTTTTTGTTTGGATAATGGAGTCCCAATTTCAATGTCCAACGGTTTTGAGTCCAAGTTTCAATGTCCAATAGTTTCTTTTGTGTATATGTCAGCAATGATCTCAGTTCTGGATGGTGAACAAATGGTGACAATGTAGGTCTGACCTTCCTTGGTGTGGTCTTGAGCAACCTGCAGCGACACACAGTTGCTGACTGCTAGTGTGGCAATGGCAAAGCATTGTCAGCTTCTTCCATTCCTGGATATATTTCTCTCAGTTGCAGGAAAGCTTATGGTCTTGGAGTTGTTTTCTGAAAAATATATAAACATATTCTCTACCAAGAGTTAATAAAGGAATCTTTTCTATAAATTTTCTTGGGATTCTTTTTAATTTCTATAATTATTTCTTAATCTTAAGCCATAGGGCTTTTTGTGAGGTTCTTGGGCTTTGAGGCTGGAGATGACTGGGATAGAAATGACTATTTTAAGCAATAATAAGATAACTAAAGAATATGCCATTAGTATTTATATATAAAATCTCAGTTTATAGAAACTAAGTATCTAACCTTAATAGTTTGAACATATTCATGCAATATAAAATTCACTGGTAGGTTAAAATAGCTCATATTTACAGAAATACCCCATACATTAATGCTCTGAGATCCCACACTTAATTAGAAGATGACCACGCTTTGCTTGGTTCTTACACATAATCTGAGCTATTGCTAGCAGCTCTCCAACTTCTACATCATAGAATTCATTCTTCTTGATATTCTTGATTAACCTTGCTCTGCTGCCCCTTGCTGTCTTTATATTGGTAGCTGGATTTTTTTCCATCTCAAATGCCTCTGGCCACTGATACCAGCATGGACCTTCTATATTTCATAAAACCATTGATTTCTGACACTCATATCCTTCTCCTTGCAGTTGGAGAGTTCTTTTAACTTTTCATGACAAGTTCATTTAGGTTGACTCTTAGAGAGATGTTGACTCCTTTGTGACACTTAATTTTTTCATTTGTACCACAGTCCACAAAGATTCTTGGAAAGGGAAAAGAGATAGCCAAGTACAATGTTTCACTGCATCTGCCAATATTAATGCCTATTTTCAGTTTGACCTAACCTTCTTGACTCATGATGCTTTCTTTGCCAGAAGCTCCATTGTCTTTCTGTGTCTTATTCCTAAAAAAAAAAATAATCTTTATCCCAATTATAGACTACTAGGCGCCAAGTGCACGAAATTCGTGCACGGGGGCACGGGGGGAGGGCCCTCAGCCCGACCTGCACCCTCTCCAATATGGAGTTCTTGGGAACTCTCACAATCCAGGACCTCTGGTTCTTAACCACTAACCTGCCTGCCTGCCCTAACCACTCTGCCTGCCTACCTGATCCCCCTAACTGCCCTCCCCTTCTGGCCTGGTCACCCCTATTAACTTTCTTTTTAATCTTATCCCCTTCACACACAATTGTATTTGACTTCCTTATTGGCTTCTTCCTCTCACACAATTTTTCTCCTTTATGTGACACTTTTCCTACTGACTTATCATTTATAAATTTTTCTTTCCTCCTTATTTCCTACTTCTGTTCCATCATCATTCTTTCCATTTTTCTACTACCCTCCTTCCCTTCCCACATTCCTTCTTTCCTTTATCTTTACCCCTGCCCACCCTCCCCTTTTCCTTCCTTCCCACCTTAATTTT
>PVJC01023259.1:0-23200 GCA_004026665.1 Murina feae | reverse complement strand
AAGGCAGACCTGAGTTTGACTTCTAGTGCTGCCACAATTCACCTACTGTGTGACCCTGAACATGTTATAAAACCCAATTTAATCCATTGCATTACACCTAGTCCATACATGATCTGCATGGAAGAGTAAATGAAACAATGTCCATTAAGTCTTTAAGCACTAAGCCAGGTCCATAGTAGGTACTTAATAAATGCTTTAAAATGATGGTGGCAGTATGTCTCTAGCTTTTGAGTTCTTAGTGCTCAAAGTATAAATTCATCGAGTCTTTCCTTTAAATGTTACAAGTTTTAAATGGATATGACACTCGTAGAACTTTCTTGTTCAGGGCTGCATTTCCCTAACAGCTTGAAATTGTGCCCTTGAAATTACCAAGTAAGGTTTTCATCATGCATCCATCCATTCGTTCATTCAACATATATTTATTAGGGATCCGCCATCTTAGATTCTAAAATATGGCAGTGGGAGGAAAAAAACTTAGCTCCTCCTGTTGTCAAATTTATATTTTAATGGAGGCAGAAAGTCAGTAAATAAACATATAAATATGCCAGGTGTTTTAAAGACAGAGCAGAATAAAGAAACAAAATAGCCTAGCCAGCGTGGCTCAGTGGTTGAGCATCAACCTATAAACCAGGAGGTCATGGTTCGATTCCCAGTCAGGGCAATATGCCTTGATTGCAGGCTTGATCCCCAGTGTGGGCATGCAGGAGGCAACTAATTAATGTTTGATTGATGAGAAGCCCCTGAATTCGGGGAGAGAGTGAGACATGAGGTAATCAGGGCAAGGAATATTCCAGACGGGGAACAGTAAGCAAATTTCAGTTCTGACCTCTTTAGGAACAATATTTTACATAAAACCTCTGATCCCTTCTGTACAGCACTTTTTATTTCTTACTGCAGAGAAGAATTGTTAAAAGCATTTACTGGTAAAATTAAGCTCATAAAACAATCAATAAAATATTCTGGCACTTTTAAAAAGCATTAAAAGGACATTTTCTTATATTCTGGAAAATACTTTAATTCATGCACAGCTATGCAAAATGAAGCAGAGCAAAAACAAACAAAAAGAAAACAAAAACCAACTAAGCCCATGCCACATTATGCAATAAAATGAAAAACTATGAAGTGTTTGCCTTTCATAACCATGATTAGTGACAACATGAAATGAAACATCTAAAGACAGAGACACCTTCGAGAGTCCATGTCCTGAGGCAGAGTGCATGTAACTGACACACCAGCGATTCTGCAAAGAGTTTACCATGTCTGCACCAGGGTACAGTATTCCTGAGGCTTTTTGCAAAGTCATGCCTTATATACCAGGGTGAAGACAAGATTTTAACACAAGTTTTCTGAACTAGGGATATTCCATGTAAAGACATAACACTTATCCACAAGGAAGAAATTGAGAGCACAGACATTGAATGTAAAGGGTAGCTTCAATGCTTAAATATCTCTCTCTCTCTCTCTGTCTCTCTCTCTCTCCTCCCCCCCACCCTCCATTAAGCCATTAAGTAACCTTATTTTGTACTTGGTAGCTGCTGCCTAGAGGAAAATTGTGGCAGGCCTCAAGAATTTTTCTGGTCACTCACAGGTAATAAAAGTTCTTAGATGGATAAGAAAAATGCCCAGTCCTATATAATTGTCAAAACCTTGCATGATTTAGCATTAAAGTTTTCTTCCTTCCATGGTTATCAGGCCTGCTGATGACAGGCAAGCATAGAGTCAAGGACCTGTTAAGAAAGACTTATGGTTCTTGACATTTTCTGACTTATTTCACTCAGCATGATATTCTTCAGATCCATCCATGCTGTCACAAACAGCAGTACATTATCTTTTCTTATGGCTGAGTAGTATTCATATTGTATATATGCATATATGAATATATATATATATATATATATATATATATATATATATATATATATATATTAGGGGCCCAGTGCACAAAAATTTGTGCACTTGGGGGGGGGGGGGTCCCTCAGCCTGGCCTGTGCCATCTCTCAGTCTGGGACCCCTCGGGGGATGGCCACCTGCTGGCATGCCTGGCCAGCCTGGCTGAGGGGCTGATGGCTATTTGCAGGCTGGCCAAGCCCCCCAGTGGGAACCCTCACCCCATGGGAGTGTGGCCAGCCTGACTGAGGGGCTGAAGGCCATTTTCAGGCTGACCACAGTCCCTACAGGGTTCAGGTCCCTACTGGGGTGCCTGGCCAGCCTGGGTGAGGGGTTGAGAGCCGTTTTCAGGCTGACCACAGCTCCCATTGACCCAAGGTCCCAGTGAGGCTGGGTGGAATCAGGTTTCTGGGGTGTATTTATCTTCTACAATTGAAATGTTATTGCCTTGAGCAGAGGCCCAGCTGGTCGAGATAGGCAGTTTCCTCCAAACAGAAGCCTCCTGTTTGCTATAGCTCCGTGGCTGCCAGCTGCCATCTTGGCTGGGTTAATTTACATATAGTCACTCTGATTGGCTGGTGGGCATGGCTTGGCTGGTGGGCGTGGCTTAGGTGCCTCGGAGTGATGGTTAATTTGCATATTACTCTTTTATTAGATTAGGTATATATATTCCAAAAATGTATATACTTTGAATAATTATAAAGGCAATATTTATTAAAATACATGTCACTGTCAAAATTGAGCTATCAGTTGAAACCCAGTATACATACCACATCCTCTTTATCCAAACATCTACTGAAGGACACTTTCCTTGTTTCCATGTCTTGGCCACCATGAATAATGCTGCAATGAACAAAGGGGTGCATATATCTTTGTGAATACAGTTTTTGGGTAGATAACCAGAAAAGGTCATATGGTAGCTCTATTCTTAATTTTTTAAGGAATCTCTATATATGATATCACTCATATGTGATATATAAAACTGAAAGCAACAAGTGAACAAACAAGGAAAATAAAAAAAAAATTCACAAATATGGACAATAATATGGTGGTGGTTACCAGTAGGAAGGAGTTTGGGGATAGTAAAGAATAAAGGGGTTCAAATATGTGGTGACAGAAGGTTTGACTTTGGGTGGTTAACAAATAATGCAATGTACAGAAGATGTATCGTAGAATTGTACATTGAAACCCATATAATTTTATTAACCAATGTCACTCCAATAAATTTAATTTTAAAGAAGGCTTCTGTTCCTATTCTGCATTATGCATTCTGGCTTCTGTCTTATTTATTGCCCATATTAAGATCACAGGAAAGGATAAGGATTAAAACAGAAAAGTCCTATCTTGGCTGGTACTGTGCCTGATAGATGTTTAAAGCTGTGAATGAAAAGGCAGTTCTATGGAAAACAACCTCACAGGGTGATATGATCATAAATTCCTAACTGGGCAGATCATATTGTAAACTAAAGGCCCATCACATGAAATTTGTGTGCGGGTACGGTCCCTAGGCCTGGCCTGTGATCAGGGCCATCTTCCTTGGGTGCCCACAGCCGACCCTGCCCCCACCACCACCCACCCCTAGGTCACCCTCTGTGTGTGGGGTGACTGGCTGGGAGGGGGCCTTGGCCTGGTGCTGCCACTTCCCCCTACCACCCACCCTCAGTTCCCCATTTGCCATCAGGCAATGGGAGCCTGCCAGCGGGGCAAAAGGGAATGAGAGGTGGTCAGTGCACCTCATAGTGACTGGTCAAGCAGTCATTCTGGTAGTTCCTCCATTAGGGTCAATTTGCATATTACCATTTTATTATATAGGATAGTCATGCCCTAGGCATGTAACTTTTTAGTTAAAGACTCATCCTTGCCTTAAGCAAGCCCTGTTCATTGTTTCTGCTCATCTAGGTTAACACACCTTTGACATACAGACTCCTCCAGAGACCTCATGACCTTCACTGTCCTCTAATCCCACCCCTGCCTTGATTTCGCCCACATTTTGGTTCCTCAATTCAAATACATAAAGGAAGCTTGAAACTGACATTTTAGGAAATTTTTTTTCTTAGTCTCTTAAGATCTTCATTCGAGGCATATCCTCCTTTTGAATAAATACGTTTTTATAAAACCTCTCTATAAGGTGAGGCATTATTATGTCAACAAAGCTGTCTATTACCCAGAGACCACCCATCCCATCCACAGTGGACCACTTCCCTAAATCCCCTTAGATGAGATAATGTCTCTGGCATCAAGTGATTATTCTCTCTTCCCTCTGCAGGGTCTCATTGGTCCTCCAGGACAGAATTTTAAATAACCCACTTACATTTTTGCATGTTGCATGTGTGACATATAGGAAATGCTTTTGAGTGCTTTGCCCTGCCACACTGTGAGAGTAGGGGACAGCCAACAAAGTTGCCTCTCTTTAGCTCAGAGATTGGCAACAAGCCAGCTTACCATTTGCACTTCTGATTCCTCAGAAGGGAGTCAAAAGCTAGCTCACTGTGTCCCCAATTTCAGGGACCCACTGATGTATGTCTTACCAGACTTCAAACGACAAGGACTGTTAACTGGCATTGTTCAAAGCATGAACATAAGATAAGGAGTAACTGCATAACTTTTCAATGCCTACTTTAAGAGCCCACTCAAAGGTTACTTTATTCTCTAAGAAAATGTACAGTTTTGTGATGATATTTTCTATTCATAAGTCTCTGAAATTTTATATATAACTGTCCTTTAGAGAAATAATCTCAGATCTTAGCGTTTTACTGCCTTATAGCATATTTACTAGTTTTCTATCTAACTGGAAGCCATATACCAATATTTTTTGTACCTGTCCCTATGTAATCAGTCTATAAATGTTTTTGAACCAGCTTGACCGTTGTGATAGCGTCTTCCTTAATGAACTAAGTGAACTCTGGAACAAGTATATTCTACATGTATAAACATCCATCATGTTCTTACTACTGACGTCATTTTGATGGTACCAAGCCTTACTCTTTTGAAGGTAGATGGGACAATAGTACTCCAGCAGCTTCCCAAAAGGACTCTTTTAATATCCACTTCATTTCTTGGCTCCTCAAATTCCCTTATAGCAGAAGTTGGTAGTCAGTTCAGGATTGTAAAGCAAGTTCACTAGCAATTCCTTTTTATAAGCCCTGGAATGTACGTACCCTCACTTTGAAACAGGGCCTCTACTTCTTTCATGCCTTGGCAGGCACTGAATATAACATCCTATTACATATGTATGGGATTTTTCAAATTATCAAGGATAGTTGAGCTTTAGCGGCAACATAAAATTACAAAAAGATTTCATAAAAACCTAAATTAGTATGATATAAATATATTTAAATGTGTCTGAAGGGCTAAACTTGAAGGAAAAATGATAAACTTGTAGTTAAGAGGTGACATTGTCCTTTTGTAATATTTTTCAGCACGTAATTTCTGCCTGTCATCCATGACACAGAATTCTTCAGTAAGTAAATTTCCATAACATAACGCAATTATTACTGATGTTTCACAAGTGTAGGAAAATCATCACAATGTATGATAATTTCTGCCTCTTATAATGTGTAATTTTTTCTCAGCTGAAAAATAAATGTATAGGCTTATTGGATTGGTGTAGCATCATTGAACCAGAATCCATCCAACACCTGTTCCATCACAGGCTCTGCCCTAAGATGGATACAAAGAGGAACAAAGATTGCATATCTTCCCTTGAGAAACCCAATGTTTATTGAGGGAAGAGGGGATTTACAAAAAAATTAATATCTAATATAGCAAGTACTATATATTCACAGTGTATAGGAGCATGACATGTTTGTGGCATGGTCAGAATTCTATACAGTTTAAACATATTATATGTGACAGGGAGATAAAAATGAAAAGTTATACTATGGACAAATTTAAAGGCACCCTAGACATGAGACTGTTCACAATGAAAACTCCAAAATTGTCTTTAGAACAAAAAGTCATCACCTCAGTATACTTATAGCAGCATCATTTATAGTTAATTCTGGGGACAATATGAAGATGAACAAAAGGAGAAGGTGGAGACAAAGGAACAAGATTAAAACATGACTATCTTGGTCCAAGATAGAAATAATGAATCTGGAATAAATCAAGTCAGAGGGCAAGTGAAATAGATTCAAGGGGATTTCTTCGCCTCCACCAGGACTTTAAGACTGAAAGAATGTGGTTGTCAAGGAATATGGAACTGTTCATAGAGAGGGGAGACAAGGAGGTGATACAGAAATGAGTTCAGTTTTGAAGTTTTTACTTTTGAGACAGCAATAGGAAATGATAGAAATAAAATGTAGGCCTACTTATTGGGAAAATGATGAAGGCCAGTCATATATATTAGGATGTCATTAGCATATAGAGAGTAAAAAAGCTAAAGGAAGAACTGAATATATCCCAGGATCATTCAAAAGCTGGAGGAGATGGTTTTGAGAGAGATATTCATCCAGAATTCCTAATGTAGACAAATATGAAACCCATACTCGGCCTATTTTACTCAGCCATATTTATTGCAGAATCCTCCCAAATGAGCTTGATGATATGAATTAATCAATTAATGTGGTCCTCAATTATTCTGTCATTCACTCATTTACAGTCAGGAAACAGGTGCCACATGCAGTGATAAAAAATGAACTGGCATTGGTCCCCAAAAATAGTTGTTGCCAAATTCTCCTACATACAATTCATGTGTAAACAGGTCCAGAGTAGGTGAAGGTAGAACTCATTTGATTAGGTCTTTATAAAGACACCTTATTCAAACATAACACTGTGTGTGTGCATGTGAGTGTGAGTGTGTGTGTGAGTGTGTGTGTGTGTGTGTGTGTGTTTACTATACTCTCTAATTTAATGTGAGACTAGTGTTTCTTGGTATCATCCACAAATTGATAACCAATTATAATGGGCTCTGGTAACCAGGCCCTCATATTCCTCCCTTCTTCTGGAAACAATCTGTGTGTCTTGGCAGAAATATTTTCCTGAATGACCCAACCCATTCTTGCAATGGTTTATTGGACAGGTGTCCAAAGTAGACCAGTTAGATTATCTCTTGTGAGAATGCAGAATTGAAACTGAGAGGTTCTTGGTTTAACAATATTCTGCCATGTGGACCACAGAAAGAAATGATGAAAGGAAGAATGAAAAGGAGGAAGGGAGGGAATTTTATGAAAGTTTCCATTTCTTGAGGTCTAACTACATCCTAGCCCTTGGGTTCCAGATATACCCCTGTATACTTAAAAGAAAATTGCCTTTGTTTCTTTCTTTATTTTTAAAAGTATGTTTTTAATGACCTGAAGGAGAGAGAGAGAGAGAGAGAGAGAGAGAGAGAGAGAGAGAGAGAGAGAGAGAGACATCGATTGGCTGCTTCTAGTATAACTCCTCACTGGGAATCAAGCATGTGCTCAGGCAAGTGCTCTTTCCAGGAATGGAACCTTTGATCTCCCAGTGCATGGGATGATGATCAATCAATTAAGCCACATGGGACAGGGCTACCCTTGCTTCTTAAACTAGCATGACTTAGTTTCAGTTGTGCAGAACAAAGATTCTTGACTAAGATGCCTGCCAAAAGAATTGTAATATAAAGCAGCTTTCTTTTTAAGGAAACTCAAAAGTACAGCTTCATGGGGAATTCTTTTAAACAACAGTAGAACATTAGTATGCATCTGGTCACTTAACTTATTGTTCCTACATAGACAAAGACAAGAAAGTCATCTGACATTCTTTTGAAGTCATCCTTCCCCCTAAAAAAAAAAAACAAAAAAACACATGAAAAAAGCTGAAACTTCTTGTTTATCTTTTAATCAGTTTCATTCCTTAGTTTTAAGTTTAGCTGTACCAGTTTTTCTAGTAGACAATTATTTATAATTGATGGGAAAAGTTCATCTTATAAAGAAAAAAAAGCTGGCACTTCAGAAAAAAGCCATTCATTTCTGATCCTTGCCAAGTTTTAATAAGTGTGTCCTACTGTCTTCTTGAGATTTATGCAACTGTTAGCTGTAGTTCAATTGGAAAATTTGCATTTTTCTCTTATGCACTCAAGCTGGGAGGCACAAAACAGGAGTTGCAAGGTTTGTTTGACATGAAATGTCTCACAGTAATTTTCTTTCATCAACTTTATTCTCCTACAGTTCTGATCCCCAAGGGTAGATTTTTTCATCAGATTTTCTACAGCATTTTATAACAGCCTTACCTTTGCAGAAGTTGCTTCCAAAACATCTGAAGAGAGCTGTCACAATTCTCTCCATTACAGAACAAACTATATTTACCATTGCTCTGCCTACTGAGAGCTAACATGCTCCTTCTTTACGCTACTTCAGAAAACCAAATGCATCTAATGTAGCTAGATTTCATGGAAGTGTGGACATTCATCAAACACTTACTGAGGACCTACTATGCCCCAGGTACTTTGTTAGATAATGGCTACAACCACAAACAAAAGTTTTTTATTCTGTAATCCCTGGACAAAGTCTAGATTTGGAGATGCAGCAGGAATTCAGAATAATAATTGCCAAAATGATGTGAGAATGATGCAGCACAGACAAAACACTAACTCAACCCCACAGCTGTGGCCTAAGAAAGGCTTCTCACCATAAGCGATGCCTTCTCTAGAGTTGGCCTTGATGATTGAGTAGGAGCTCCAGACAGGTTTGGGGGTGAGTGAAATCAGGGAGTGTTCTGCATTGGGAAAAAAAGAGCATAAGCAAACTTCCTCATAGTGAGTTAGAATATGGCAAGTTTAGAAAATCTAAAAATGTCCAGCATTGCCAAAACACGAAAGATGCTCAGATGTGGGAAACTGGGAAGAAAAGAACTACAACTCTGGCAAAGAGGAGACTAATTAAGAGGATACTGCGATAATGTGGTAGGTACCAGTGGCCTAGGCAGAGATAGAGGAAGCAAGATTAATGACAAGTAAAAGGATCCAATATTTATGTTGAAAAATTCATCAGAGGATGTGGAATTGACTAAATGAAAGGCTGAGGAATGAAGGATGTTCCCTATCATTTATGGGGCTGAAGATAAGATATTTGCATCTATATAGAGGAGAGATGTTGGTTTATAGTTTTCTTATTATGTCTTCGTCTGGTTTTGGTATTAAGGCAATGTGGCATCACAGAATTGATTAGGAAGTATTCCCTCTGCTTCTATCTTCAGAAAGAAATTGTAGCTAATTTGTTTAATTTCTTCCTTAAATTTTTGTGGCATTCACCCTGTTGGCCTGGTGCTTATTGTTTTGGAATATTATTAATTATTAATTCCATATATTTAATATACATAGGCCTATTTAGATAGTCTATTTTTTTGTGTGTGTTTTGGAAGATTGTGTCTTTCAATAAATTGTTCATATCATCCAGGTTGTCAGATTTCAGTATGGCAGGGATGGAATTATTATCTTGGTAATTTAAAACAACTATGACTAATATACTAAGAGATTTAATGGATAAAATAGACGTAATACAAGAACAGGATGGCAACATAAAGAGGACTTAGTGGACACCTATGGATGAAGACAGTGAGGGGGGGGAGACAGAGGGTGGGGTGGGAAATGGGAGGAGGGGAGCTTTGGGGGAAAATAGAGGAATAATTGTAATAATTTGAACAATAAAGATAAATAAATTAAAAAAAAAAAAGAGGACTTAGTCATTTGACCTCACCTGACTGCAATGGAGGTTGGAAATATAGTTTGTAGCTGGGATGCTAGGTGCCCATGTAAAACTTAGGGTTTCTATTACAGATGGAAGAAAAACAAAGTGGTGATATCAAGAACTGGCTTCATGTAAAGGAAAGAAATCAAACATGGTTTCTAGATTTAGGGTGGAAGTTGGTGCCATTGAATCATTTGACAGGATACATTTGAAATGTTATACAACCAAGTGGATGGGTGAGTAAATTGTCACTATACCATTCTGCTATATTTCCAGCAGGGATCAAAGCTGGAAATATAGATTTAGGAATATTCAATATATGGATGGAATTTAAAGCAATGGTATGAAATGAGATCAACTAGGGGGGAAATGTAGGCTATGATTTCTTTATGATGATACAATGATTTTACAAACTATTTTGAGAAACTGAGCTGAGAATACATATAACTCACAGAGTGCTAGTTAGCCTAAAACAAAAAGTCTTTCCTCCCTTTTCCCTGGTAATGCAGTAAGCCATGTAAGAATTACATTTCCGCCCAGCAGCTGTGGCTCAGTGATTGAGCATCGACCTATTAGCCAGGAGGTCATAGTTCAATTCCCGGTCAGGGTACATACCCAGGTTGCAGGCTCAGTCCCCAGTAGAGGATGTGCAGGAGACAACCTATGTATGTTTCCTCTCATCATGGGTGTTTCTATTATCTCTCTCCCTCTCCCTTGATCTCTGAAGTCAATATATATCCTTACTAATAAAAGCCTAAATGGTCGTCATGCCATGATGCCGCAATGTTCTCACACCATCACAAGATGGCTGCATGCACAGTGGGCGTGCACAGGTGGGCAGGGTTGGGCTGGATGCTGCATGCATGGCACAGAGCCTGCTGGGAATCTCACCTTCTCCCGGCTTCACTCATGGAGCCAGGAGAAGGCGGGTCTCCCAGCTCCACAAGGCGAGGCCTGCCTAAGGGTCTGGCAAGGCTTGCTTTGGGGTCCCAACTCCTCCTGGCTCCATGCGGCAAGGCCTGCTTGGGGTCCCCTGCTTCTGCACACCAAGGCCTGCCTGGGGATCCCACCTCCATGCAGCAATGCCTGCCTGGGTCTGGTGAGGCCTGCCTGGGGGGGTCCCAGCTACATGAGGTGAGGCCTTCCTGGGAGTCCTGGAGATCCCACCTTTCGGCTCCATGCAGCATGGAGGTGGGACCCTGAACTCCAACCTACCTCTTTGGGGCAATCCATTGAGGAGCCCTGGATGGGAGGCAGGGCCTACCTCTTTGGGGAGATCGATCACGGGGCTCCCGCACTGTGACAGTGCACAGGCCAGGCTGGGGAAGCCCCCCACCAACTGCATGAATTTCATGCACCAGGCCTCTAGTATATATACACGGAGTGGCCAGATTGTTATGACTAACTGACGTTTGTAGGTCAATTAGCTATAATTTCCCACTGAAGTCGCTAGAGGGCCAGACCATTATAAATGTCTGAATAGCACAACATACCTAAATATCGTTGCTGATCAAGTTCATCCTATCATGTTGATGGTATATCCCAATGGAGATGGCTTCTTCCAACAAGACAATGCGCCATGCCACGATGCTCATATTGTGCAGGAGTGCTTTCAAGAACATGAGGGAGCTTTACCTGGCTTAGGTGGCCCCCACAATCACCAGATCTCAATCCAATTGAGCATTTGTGGGACGAAGTTAAAAGAACCATCAGGCAGCTGGTTCCACAACCATCAAATCTCACAGAACTGTACAGTGCTATTCATCAGGCATGGTGTCAGATTCCTCACATCACCTTTCAACATCTCATGGAGTCAATGCCAAGAAGAATCGCTGCAGTATTGAAGGCAAAAAGTGGCTCAATGAAGTATTGATGGGGTGGTCATAATAATCTGGCCACTCAGTGTATGAAAGAATTACATTTCCCAGCCTCTCTAAAAGGCGTGACTATGTGACAAAATTCTCACCAATGAAATGTGAGTGATACAGTCTCCCTATGAGTCTGGATGCCCATCTCTTTTATATTAAAGAAAGAATTAATTTCTATCATATTTAAGCCACTATGTTTGATTTTTTAGCAGCTTAAGCCTTACTTTGCCATTCATGAAGCATATTTAATTCTTTCTTATGCTCAAGTAAACTAACCTACATTGCCACTTATTGTATTCATTTTTATTGGTTTTATTAGCATCTCATTGATTTTTTACCATTACTTATGTGGGTATAGTATTCAACAAATATTAGGTTACTAGTGTTCTAAACTGTTCCAAGAAATAAAGTAATGATGTTATCTTGCAGAATATTAATGAGCATTTTCTTCATGTGTTTGTGATTCTTTCCAGTCCTTGCCTCAATTAATTCTTGATGCCAACATTTAAAAAAAAAAAAACTAATGTGGTTGTCCTCATTTCACTAAAGAGGAAACCGAAGTAGAGATATTAAATTATTTGCCTATAATAGCAAACCAAGTTAATGGAAAAAGTGGAAATAAAATCTAATTATCTCACTTCTGTTTTTATTGAACAATTGGATTATAAGTCCAGACCAATTAAATACATGACACAAGAGCTAAGAAGCATAACCTTTTTATCATGTAGATCACCTCAAAAACTGCCACCAGCACTTTGTGAGATGTTTCTTAACATTTTAAAAATAAATTTTATTGACATTATTTACTAAGTTTACAAATACAGAGACATAGACAGATAAATGAAAATATGGAATATATTTTAAAGTAGAAAGTTTCTCACGTATATAAAATATGTTTATATATGAATATATTTTCTACCAGCCCTTTCTCTATCCACATCACTAATCACTTAATTTTCACATATTCATGATCAAATATAAATTCAGACGGAATCTAGTATATACAGTGTTTCTCAGCACAAGTGAAATTCAAGAGAAATCCATTGGGTGGAGTTGTACTATAACTTAACATTTCAAAATGCTTCTCAATGTTCTCTCTTTAACATTTTCCCCAGGCTTTATATAGCTTATGGCTAAACAGTATCTGCTATTTGAATATTTTATTCCTACCTTAAACTGGAGATTTTTGGCTTAGACATTATTCTTTTCTGATTGCATCAGGTACAAGCCACATGCACATAAACACAATTTCAGATTTAATAATCCTGTCAAAGAATATAGCTGCTTATTTAAAAAATATGAACATTAATAAGACTAAATAGAAAATAACAATTGACATAGGGAAAATGCTGTACTGTCCTTTTATCTTCCAATTTAAATTTCCGCTGCCATGAAAAAGAGGGGTAAGAATCTGATATTTCAATTCCTGTGAGAAAAAATGCTGGGAGCCCAAAATAAGCAAGTATTCATTAATGTTGATTCACTCTAAAAGTTGGTACAGAAAGCTGCCAAAAGGTTGAAATATACTTGGGGAACTAGCTTCCCAGGAAAAGGTTTGTACCTGCATGCACAATCAGGTAATCTGTCTCTGGCAGAATTTCTGACTTAAGTATCCATAAATATCTAAGGCTCTTTCCTAGAAAATCTAATTTTCTCAATCTGAGATAGACCTCAAGAATCTGTACATTTTACAAGCATTTGCAGTGGCCCGAGGATCATATATGGAAGCACCAACCTTAGCAAAGGGCAAAGAAGATGGGGACCTTGCCATCAGTTAGTTCTCAGTCTTGAGCCATTGAAGGAAATAGAGGCCGATTAAAACTAGCCTCTGGTTTAATTATCCCTCTAATTCCATTCCATTCATCCTTTGAAGGGAGGCATAAAATGTTATTTACTCCTAGGACTCATGTCTCAACCCTCTCAAACTGCACCATTACTTAGGCCACTTAGAAGAATGGAGTTCAAGACTTTGGTGGGACAATGATGAGACAGAAAGATTTATAGATTGAACTAGATGAATATTTTATTTGGCTCGTTAAGAATTACTAAATATCTTCCTTCAGTGGCAGAATATTTCACTTTTGGTCTCCTGTTTTGTATATAATAGTTATCAATTTTGGTACTAGCTGGTTTTATTTGCAGTATTGTACTGGTCTTTTTATACAGGAACAAGGTCATGAACTTTTACTTACTTACTTTTTAACTTGGGCGCACAATAAGAGAAGGCAGAGCTGCCAGTGTTAGGAAAGCAGCCTGATACCATAAAGAATCCTGAGATCTGAATTTGAATGTTAATATGCATACAGTACCTGAGGGGAAAAAAATTGGCAGGTTCTTAACATCCATGAGTTTTCCATTAGCATAATATCAAAACTAGTGGGTTACCAACGCTATCAGGTTGCGATGATCTTCACACGAGAGCACACAAGAAAAATACTCCATAAACTGCCAAGTGTCTTGGCAATCACAGTAACCTTGTTTCTAGCGACACACTCTCACTTCCAAGTCGTGAGCCAAAGCATCACTGGCTGTAAACTGCATACAAATTGAGGGTTGAGACTCTGTCAAAACCCTCACCGGTGATAAATTAAATCAATGCTGAGCACACTCTCTATTCTCAGGGTAATGCTGATTCCAACACAGTCGTGAAAGGTATGTTCCTTGTGCTCCGGGGGAGTTGCATAGAATTATAGGGAGTGTTTCCCTGGCTCTATGTCCGCTGCTGCTCAGTGTATCCTATTGCTGAGTATACAGTTGACTCTTGAACATGTGGGGGTTAGGTGCCTTGATCGCCCCCACGTGCGCACAGTGGAAAATATATGTATAACTGTTGACTCCCCAAATCCTTAACTATTAAGAGCCTGCTTTGGATCAGAAGCCTTACCTATGGCATTATAAATAGTCAATTAATTCATATTTTGTATTTATATGTATTATATTCTGTATTCTTACATTAAAGTAAGCTAGATAAAAGAAAAACTTATTAAGAAAATATAAGGAAGAAAATATATATTTACAATATTTATGGAGAAAAAACGCATAAATAAGTGACCCACACCAAGGTAAAATCTATAATAATAAAAGCATAATATGCAAATCGACCAAATAACCGAACAGCAGACCTTCCAGATGATCCTGCTATGACACCCACTGGTGCCAGGCCAGCCAAGGCAGGGTGATGCAATTGATTGGGGGCCCGGCCATCGCCTCATGATGACCCTGCAGAGTGAGGCCCAGGCTACCAGCTGTTGGGATGATCCATCAATTAGGGGTCTCCATGATTGCCCCAAAGAGGGAAACCCAGGCTACCCCATGTCATCAGTGTGGCAGGTGGGCAGGGCCTCTTTCTGAGAGGGCAATCCATCACAGAGCCCTGGCCAGATGGGCAAGGCCTACCTCTTTGGGACAATTGATCAAGGGACTCCTGGACTGGAGAGCACACAAGCCAGGCTGAGGGATCCTCCCCGCCCTTGCCAGTGCACAAATTTTGTGCACCGAGCCCCTAGTATATAAACAAATAACTACAGAAACAAAGTCTGTCTGCACAGCTGTAAGCTTGGGTGACTGAGAGAATCAAGACTACTGTGGTACACAACTCCAGGGGACAACACTAACTTTCGAGCATGCCTAAATGGCATGTAACAGAACTGTAAGAATGTAGCTCATGTGGCCAATTTCAAGGCCAGGGAAGAAGGCTTTTAACAGTGTCAGAGATAGAAATAAAAGGAAGAAAACAGTTTTAATGGTGGTAATCTTATAGGCAGAGTGAAGTAGTCGAAAGAACACTGGATTAAAATGGGGAAAAAACTGGAATTGTTAATATAGAAGTGAGAAAGAGAAGTCATCAAAATGGATAAAGATCACTGAGGGAGAATGCATCAAAATATAACGGAGATAAGGTTGAACTTAGGGCAAGGCTAATGGTCAGAATTAGTGGAGAGGGGGGTGGAAATAAGTGAAAGAAGCACAAAAGTGGAAGAGGTGATTCAACTGATGCAATGCTTTGAAATCCAAGAGAGGGGGAAAAAGAGCAAATGTGTCTAATGGACAGAGAGAATAGAGGTCTTCAGACAATGGAAGATAAATGCAGGGCCTGGATAGTGACTATTAGAGGGAGAGCTAAAGTATTGTGAGTGCACAGACCATGTGTTTGGCTTCTGAGAAAATTCTCTCTTACAAATTATTTTGCTCTAAAAAGCACTATAGTTGATATTAGGTTCCCTAGGCTTATGATTAAGAGCAAGGCAATATTTAGGTTTATCTGAAGGCAATAGTTCCCAAACTTCCTGGTGCACAAATACCATCTGGGGACTTACTAAAAACTAGAGGCCCAGTGCACAATATTTGCGCACTGGTGGGAGGGTCTCTCAGCCCAGCCTGAGCCCTCTTGCAGTCTGGACCCCTCAGGGGATGTCCTAATGCCAGTTTAGGCCTAATCCTCCACCCCTCCAGGGATGTTCGACTGCTGCTAAGGCAGGAGTGGCTCCTGCTATCGCCGCTGCACTCACCAGCCATGAGCCTGAGTTCTGGCAGAGTGGTGCTCTGCCTGTGGGAGCACACTGACCACCAGGGAGCAGCTCCTGCATTGAGCGCCTGCCCCCTGGGGATCAGTGCACATCATAGCAACCAGTCATTCTGCCATTTAGTTAATTTGCATATTAGGGTTTTATTATATAGGATGCCAGTCCCTAAAAGCTGTCTCACAAGATTCTGATTATTTAGAACTGCCACCAGTCTGTTAATACAAAGTGTGCTTTGAGAACAGTGTGAGTTTGCAAACTGTCTGCTACCAGTAGTGAAAGAAAGAAGTGCAGATAATGAGAGCAAGGAACCAGAAATTTTCTGAACAATCTGACATTGCAGGAACATCCAGGCCTCATGATTAATGGACTTGTCTCATTGTATATAGCATAGAACAAAAAATGCCAGTCTCCCAGAGAGCAAGAAAAAATAAAGGAACTTCATCACACACATTTTAAGAAGCCTTGATCTTGCCTGACCTGTGTGGATGAGTGTCAACCGATGGACCAGGAGATCACTGGTTCGATTCATACTCAGGGCACAGGTGCAGGTTACAGGCCAATTCCCAGTGTGTGTGTGTTGCAGAAGGCAGCCAATTGATGATTCTCTCTCATCATTGATGGTTCTACCTCTCTTTCTCCCTTCCTCTCAGAAAAATATATTTTGAAAAAACTCTCAATCTAGATAATTCTGATGCAGATAATCCATGAACAAAATTTTAACAAAATATGCTATTAAATTTTTTCATAAATATTTTAATTTGGACACATTTGAAATCTTTTATTCTCATGAAAAAGAAATGTTATCTAATCTAATAAAAGAGTAATATGCTAATAGTGTCACTTCACTACATCTCAGGCCACACCCACCAACCAATCAGAGCGACTATATGCAAATTAACCCAGCCAAAATGGTGGCCAGCAGACACATAGCTAGAGCACACAGGAGGGTTCATTGCCCCTGCGATGGAGGAAGCTGCCTGCCTAGGCAGGCTGTGGCCTCTGCTCAAGGCAACAAAGTTTCAATTATTGAAGATAAATAAACCCCAGTACCTGCTTTCAGCCAGTCTCACTGGGAGCTTGGGTGGCTGGGGGCTATGGCCAGCCTGCAAACAGCCATCAGCCTTTCACCCAGGATGGCCAGGCACCCCAGCAGGGACCCCTACCCTGCAGGGGATGTGGCCAATCTGAAAACAGCCCTCAGCCCCTCACCCAGGCTGGCAAGGAACCCCAGTGAGACCCCCACCCTGATCTGGGACATCCTTCAGGGCAAACTAGCCGGCCCCACCCATGCACCAGGCCTCTATCCTATATAATAAAAGGATATTATGCAAATTGCCTTAACAGCAGAATGACTAGGAATGACTGGTCACTATGACACACACTGACCACCAGGGGGCAGATGCTCAATGCAGGAACTGTCCCTGGTGGTCAGTGCACTCCCACAGGGGGAGCTCTGCTCAGCCACAACCCAGGCTGATGGCTGCTAGTACAGTGGTAGTGGGAGCCTCTCCTGCCTCCTCAGCAATGCTAAGGATGTCTGACTGCAGCTTAAGCCTGCTCCCTGCTGGCAAGTGGACATTCTCCAAGGGCTCCCAGGCTGCCAGAGGGATGTCTGATTGCCAGCTTAGGCCTGATCGCCTGGGGGAGTGGGCCTAAACCAGCAGGTGGACATCCTCCGAGAGTTCCCAGACTGTAAGAGGGCACAGGCAGGGTTGAGGGACCCCCCCCCCACACCCCAAGTGCACAAATTTTTGTGCACCGGGCCTCTAGTTTATATTATATTTATTTTGCTATCAAAGTGATACCTGCTCCAAGATAAGCAGATATATTATAAATTTTAAGAGTTTATATGAGCAAAGATTGATTTGAATTGAACAGCATCCAGTCAAGCAGAAAGCAAGGAGCTCTGGGAAGCAGTGCGAAATGAAAGGCTTTTGTGGGAGCACGACCAAGGACGTTTTGTGTTAGGCGAAAAACAGAGTTCGTTGCTGCACGTTACTTTCCTTGCTTGGATGGCAAGGGTCTATCAGGCAGATTCACTAACTAATGCTGATCAAGTATTTCCTGATCGACTGTTTCCATTTCTGGGAGAGCAGAAACTGTAAGTTTCAGTTTAGGGGGCATGAGCTTAGTAAAAGCAGCTCCATTTCGGACCTGTTGTCTTGTTTTTAAGCTATCCAAATGGACTCCTACACAATGTCAACTAAGGGGGTAAAACTAGGGTTCACAAACCTAGAGGTTTTTGTTATATTTTTATGCCCGGATTTGACATATTTTTAAGAAGCAGCAGCTCCTATTTCTTTTCTTGCTGTGTTTTGTTGAAACTAGTCATGAGTGCCCGAGCATGCTATAAATATTTATGGTTTATGAATTATGAGAGTGCTCAAATGATACAGTCCTTACAAAATAAACACAATAATGATGATACATAAAAATCTTTAAGGTTTTGTCAATGACATTTTAATTGGAAAAAATACATTAGCAATTTTTCTTGCTCTTTTTTTTTTGCCCCCTAAGAGTAAAGCGTGATGAAGGCTGAGATATAGCAAAATCACGTCAGGGGATTTAAACAACCTGTCTGCTTTTCACAAAACTTAAATTAAATAAAACATCCCTACAACGTCAGATCTGGTTATGGTTACTGGAGAGGAGATGCCAGGGTGAAAGGCATTGGGCTCTAGGTTCATATGATATCCATGGCACTGCTTAGCATTTTTTCCCCTTTCCTAATCATTAAATCCTCGGGTGTCTCATTTATAAACATGTAGAACTCAACTAATCACCTGCAGAACTGATGAGATATTGGTTAAGCACAGGGATTCTCGGTGGTAGAAATCTGGCTTCTTTCTACTAACTCCTTCTACATCTTATCTTCCCTGGTTCCAAGTCCTTTGAATTTTTTTTAGTTTGTTTATCCAGTCACCAATTGAATTGCTGCTTCCTTTGAATAAAGAAAAACACCACCCTAGGTTTGCAAAGATACACAAGTCACCTCACATACACACTGTATAAATGGCCCATGGTACTCTTGAAAATAAATGACTTCCTATCCCATTCAAACGTGTGCATACATGCCATGCACATACACACACATACTTTTTCTTTTCTGTGACATAGGAAAATGATCAGACATGTATTTCCTTACTCCGTCTTCTTCCTTGAAACACTGCCTACTCTTGTATATTAATATTTCATTTCCAAGTGTACTATGTCAAAGTAGAGAGTTGTGTTGACCAGAAAGAAGTCAGAAGGTAAGAAATTCCCCTGATTCCAGAAAAACTATTGTTAGCACACCAGACAATAAATAAACAGAAAAGGCAGAAGGGAGCCTCTCAGGCTGAGAGAAATGCAGAGGATGACAAAACTTCTAAGGCTAAGAAAAAACAAATCATCTTTAGGAGAACTTGCACTGGAAATGGCTTTGCCTTTCAAAAGGAAAAATGCCCTGCTGAGTCAGCAGCCTCTGAGGGAGAAAAAATCTTGTGTGGTTTTTGAAATATTAAACTCAAAATCACTGGCAAAAAAAAAAAAAGGAAAAGGGGTTGAAAGGTTGTGTTTGCATGTAAAATGAAAATGAGTTTAAGTTCAGCAAATTGCAAAATGCAGGCAAGGAAGATCAGGCAGAGGGGTTGGGAAGAAGAAAAAAAGCATATCTGGGCTGATAGCATCCTGAGTACAGAAGAAAAATCCACACCATTGGTAGTGTGTCCATTTCACCCGGTGCTGTTCCTCCGATGCGCTATCAGAAGGGGGGGAGGAATGAGCTCTTCTTCTTCTTCAGTCATAAAGCGATTCAGTCAAGCAAGATAGCAGGTAATGAATCTCTACAATAGAAAGATTGATTTGTGTGTGGGCTCTCAAATTCTTCATTTTGTTTATGTTTCAGAAACGTGTAGATGTGTCAGGCTGTCTTACTGGGTTGTGTGCATTTTTCCCCCCTTTTCAATATTTTATCACAGCAAAAAAGGATGGTGACTATAACTGTGAAATGCAAATTTCTTTTATCTTGAAATGTCAGATATACTATTGTCGGTTTACAACAAACATGAAAAAGAATAAGATTCTATGACAGACCAGATGACATAGTCAATGTTCTGCTTTTACTATGGGAAATACAAAAATATTCAGTTGTTCAGAAAATATGCAGTCTGGATTTTTATGAACTTTAAAAGTACAGGGCATTAATTGTGATGTGTATATTGTATTAGAAATACTTAGTGAATTCATTATGTAATATGTATGCATCAATTGTATAAAAATTTAATGAGCACCATCTATTGAACAAACTGTATTAACTCCATTGTATACTTTTGCCTCCTTTGTCAAATATTAATTGAGCATAGTGGTTCAAATTAATTTCTGGGTTCTCTATACTATTTTATTGGTCTATATGTCTGCTCTTGTGCCAGTACCAGACAGTTTTGAGAACAGTGGCTTTGTTATATTGCTTGATATCTGGTATTGAGATCCCTCCTACTTTGTTCTTCTTTCTCAGGATTGCTGCAGTTATTCAGGCTCTTTTTAAAAATTGTTTAAAATATATTTTATTGATTTTTCATAGAGAGGAAGGGAGAGGAATAGAGAGTTAGAAACATCAATGAGAGAGAAACATTGATCAGCTGCCTCCTGCATGCCCCCCACTGGGGATGTGCCCACAACCAAGGTTATATGCCCTTGACTGGAATCAAACTTGGGACCCTTCAGTCCGAAGGCCGATGCTCTATCTGCTGAGCCAAACCAGTTAGGGCCAGGCTATTTTTTTATTCCAGATGAATTTTTGGAGAGTTCATTCTAGGTCTGTGAAATATGCTGTTGGTATGATTTTTGTTCTGGACTCGATCATTACAGTAAAATGAATCATGGAATAAAGTACTCAATCTATACTTTTTAACCTAATATCTGCCCAAGAAATACAAATAATACCTTTCTGGTCATTTTCAGTTCCTCTTCACTAAAAGAAATCACAGCTAAGCGTAGAGAAAATGTCTATCAGCCCAGGATAGTTCTTAGATACAAGAGTCCTAGAATAGGTAGATTTAGTCAGCTATTCTCTGAGTCTTAAAGTGAACCTTCCACTCTCCTTTGTCAAGCATTTCCTTAGATTCGCCTCCCTTTGCTTTTGAAGACTGAATATAAGGGGATGGCATGTCACTCTGTGTTTGGGAGAGATGTATAACTAAGCTGCTCTGCCTGGTTTGTTTCCCGATTAAGTTGTCTTATCATAAGCCAAAGGATTTTGTTTTTGTCTTTTCATATCCAGCTCAGCCTATAAAATAAATATTTTAGATTTAGGGCGAAAGTCCCATGTTAATGAAGCACTTGCATTTTTTTTTTTTTTGGAAACTTCTAAGAATCTAGGCATGCTGACCTCTCACATTCGTGGCTACTTAAAAGAGCACAAATGGAGGCCCACATACCACATGTCAAGTATTTAAATGTTATAAAATAAGCCAAAAAAATAAAGAAAGTATGTCTATTCTCCTACTTCTGTAAATAAACCCTCCTAATAATCAAAACCAAGTTTAAATTTACAATTCTTGAATTATTTTGTTGTTGTTTTTGTGTGTGTGTGTGTTTTTTTGTTGTTGTTGGTTTGGTTTTTTTTGTTTGTTTTTTGTTTGTTTGTTTGTTTTTTGTAACAAGACAGCAGTATAAAGAAGTAACCCAGTTCTTTCTCTCCCATCTCTGCCTCTCTCCCACTGTGGGAGTGCCTAGGGTTACATACCTATCCCAATCTGTACCTCCATCTATGCCTCTTCGAACACCAATCCTTTAGCCTTTTTTGGATATTGGATTGGGCTCTCAGGCTATGCAATACTTTTTAGAGAGAACAGATTAGGAATGAACTACAAATCTTGGGAAAGGGCTTGAGGGTCTTTAAGGAGTGAATTCTAGGATTTCAGTTATCTAAAACATGGTCTAGAAGAGAGATGCCCAAGCTCCAGGTAGACACATCCCTTGGTTTCACAGATTTTTAGCTCCTTGAACAGAAGGCACAGTAAGAGAAGTTTCATAACAATGGGCCCATGCCTGAGTCTAAGGGAGGTACTGAATATGTGTAGCCAGGAGATTTTGGATTTGGGTTCTGATTTTATTTCCTGATACTGCAACCTGATTCCAACCTTGAGGAAAGTATACTTTTGAGAACATCAATTGTGAGCAGTGCTATATGATAGCATGGAGTTTGTATCATCAAATGGGTCCCTAGAATCTGTTAAAGACTAGGCTGAAATTATTTCAATAAGATTTGAAAATGGAGATTTCAAATGAATATTTATGAAAAGCACTATCATGGCAGCATATGTTATATTGCCCTAGTTACTAAATTAGTCTAATTAAAATCCAACTTTCTGGTCCCGAGTGTGAAGCTATTGAAATTATTTTTCCCCCTTTAATTAAGTGGGTGCTTACATAGAGACACATGTGAGACAGTGCTGGTAAAATAAAGGCAAGCTTGGCTGTCACTTCAAACTTCTCCCATTAACTAGAGGAACAAAAGATGCAGTGTCTGGCCAAAGAGGAGAGGTTGGGGTTACATTTTCACAGTAATCTAGGCAGGATTGAAGAGGATGACCACATCCTTTTAGGTCCATTTTTTGGCTGTTCCAGGAAACACCCATTGCTGCATGTCAGACCAGATGGCGCATATTCAATTGACTCATGTTGAAAGGAAAGGATAGCATTAGGATTTTCATTTGATGAGTGCAATCGTTATAGTTTTAACATGACCAACAGTGAAGAGGCATTCTGACAAAGAACATTCTGGACAGAATGCTTTAAGAATTGATCCCAATGCTAAAAGTCAACTATATGCTTTCATTGCAGAATTACTCATATCCACAGCTACCTTCTCAGATTGCATCAACCCCATTAACACACAGACTTACATTTATTAAGGTAAGAGTCTGGTACCCAAAGAAAGAAATGTCATTGCGATATAACAATTGCTTAGGGAGCTTCAAACTTCATAAAGAGAATTGTTCAGGGATTTCTACCAAAACAGTTACCTACAATGATATATAGAGGGAGTGCTTACACCAATTACTAAAGCTGCAGTGATTACTAGTAAGTACTGTAATCACAATTGGCTAAGCCACTGGGGAAGGTAACTAAGTTACCTAGAGATAAATAGGAGTAGAACTCTGTTGCATGTATTTGCATATCTCATTTCTAGTGAAAGGCAGTGTTCGTTCAACTCACAAGACACTTATCTGAGAACTAGCTTATACCTTAACTAGAGGCCCAGTGCACGAATTTGAGGACAGCTGGGGTTTCT